>JACEEZ010019043.1:0-12026 GCA_016584305.1 Chionoecetes opilio | reverse complement strand
TGGCAAAGGTAGGGCCTCGCCATCCCTTGGTTAAAAAACATGTAATAATAATAATATTATTAAATAATAATAAGTTTTATTTTCCCCCAAAAGGGTTTTACAGAAAAAAATAAAAAAATAACGCGGGAATGAATGAGATAACGCAGGTAATCCATCGGCATCATAAAAAGGTAAGGCCAAAAGAATGGTTTTGAATTATTAAACCCTTTCAAATCAGGCAGCCGAGGGGTTTGGGGGGGCTGCGGCGTCCCAGGGGCGTTGACATGAAAAGGGAATCGCTGATATTTCGGGGGGTCTTTTTTAAACGGGGCGGACTAGGCGGGGGGGCTGGGGTTTGGCCGGAGCGGAACCCGGAGGGCCGGAGACCATATATTTTGTGATAAGTGTAAAAGCAAATTGAAGAAGATTACCGAAAGGACATACTTTTAAAACTAGTAAGTCATTTATCACGGGGAACAATTTGAAAAAAAAATTTTTGGTTAGTTTTTTGGCTTTTTAGACAAAAAATTGGCATGTGTTTCCAAATCTGTTCAGTTTTTTTTCTAGCACGTAAAGTTTTTTCCCAAGTTACCCCCAGATAAGCAAAATTCACTTGTGAGCGTAGTAAAACTTCCACAATGGCAATTTTTTGGCGCAGCCCCTATTGGGCTTGGGTCTGCTTCGTGAAGAATAGGGAAATGAAAAGAGAGTCATTGAGTTATTGCATATACAAACACAATTGGATACTGTGTTGCCTTAAAATGGGTCCTTCCTTTTTGGGCAACAACGTGGAACAAAAAAGTTCCCTGCTTTTTTGATGGGGATACAGAGCTCGAGAAAGCTTGGGGTTCAGACAAATTGGCCCCGAGATCTGATCTTAAACCGGGAGATCCAAAACTTTGTCATGACACTTTTTGAAGGAAGAAAATAATATTCCCCCCTTGCAAAAAAAACTGGGTTCAAAAAAACAATTTGTAAAAGCATTGTCAATGATGGCGACTTTTTGAAGTACATATCTTGGCTTTTCTGACTGTCAATTTTGAAAAAATCAAGGGGTGTGTTTGAGGGTCCACAAATTCGACAGCTATCAAAGATAAAACATTTCAACGGTACTATGTCAGCCCTTAAAAAGAATGCTTGGCTATCATTAAAGAGTCGTAAAAGAACTTTTTTGGGAAAACACGTGCAAGAATTACACAGAAATTGTTCAAAATTTTGGGAGAGTACAAAGCGTTTGGGTTTGCAACATGAGTATTAAAGTACATTTTTGCATAGCCATCGAAAATTTCCCCGGAAAATTTGGTGCTGCTAGCGACGAGCAAGGGAACGATTTCACCAAGTTTTGAAGTTAGGGAGAACTTCCAGGGTAATGGGTTGCTATGAGGCTGACTTTTGTTGGAGCTCAAACGCGATAGTCCTAAAGTGAACACTCCAGACAAAGCAAAACGTACTTTTTCCCTTTAACTGCCCAATTTTAACCCTTTATCCTTTCTAAAAAATGATAATTTAAATAAACTTTATTCATCCCTATTTCTTTCTTTTTTCTTTGTATTTTAACATTTGCAATTTTTTATAAAATAAGCACTTTTACTTTTTGTACATTTTTTTCTTTTTTTAAAAAAAACAAAACCCACATTTCAAAAATTTGACGTGATAGAAAAAAAACTGAGATCAGTTTTGATGCAGCACCCAAAAATTACTTAAAAAAATGTCAGACTAAAATCAAAAAAAATTTGTTCCCCAGTGATTAATTGATTTTATCACCGCGAGCAGCAGTGAGGAATAAATAAACTGAAAACCCAAATTTTTGCCAAAACGACTTATGAGACCATTTAAAAATGATGGAAGGGGCCCTTTTCTTAAAAAAAACTCTTAAATTGGGGCTAAAAAAGGTCCCCTCCCACGGGCACCCTGGACACGTTTTTTAATAATAATCGGGTAAAGGGGCTTAAAATATCAATGAGCCTGAAACTGGGTGTGAACACACCGCCTGGTGTGGTTTTTGCTGGAGTGCACAGGTAATAAAATAGGTGTACCATAATTCGGGGAATTCTCCGGCCACAGAGGGTGGGTGCTCTGGCCCAAAAGTTGTACTCACACGCATTATCAAATATCGTAATATTTACGAAAACTGAACCCACCCTCCTCTTTACGAACATACTCCATACATGAAAATAAAATTTGGGGACGTAAATAACCTATAAAAAATAAAGGGAGCAAATAAAGGTGCAAAACATTATCTTTTTTATTACAATTTACAAATTACAATTTTTTTATCAATTACAAATTTATTACCTCGTAAGCTTATTTACGCCCTATAAAAGATACAAACATTACTGAATCTCCACAATATTCATCATGGGAAAAAATACATTGAATAAAAGTATTTCCCCCCGTCATTTACACAATTTTTATTTTGATACTTTTTACGTATATATGTAAATAAAAAATTCTTTTTTTTGGTTTAAAATTCCCAAAAAAATTTTGGGCCCCATTTTTTTTTCTTGGGTTTTTTCCGACAAACTTTGTCTAAAAAAGAACACAGACGAAAAACTTTTTTTCCGTTTCGACGAGACTACGCAAGGCCAGCCGTTTAGTTAAATGTCACGTTCCGATATATATAGTTTTTTAAAAATTTTTAAAAAAAAATTTATTTTGCCTTTATTTTTTGCCGAAATTTTTTTTTCCTTATACCCTGGGTTGACCTTCAAGAGCGCATTTTTGTTTTAAATTTTTGTCCTTCTGTATGGTTATGTAATATTAATAAAAAAGTGATTTTCCCCAAAAAATCGGGGTGCCATTTTGGGCGAAAAAAAAATATATCACAATTTGGGGAAACTCGGTTTTTGGGGCTTCTAATGAGGGATAACAATTGGTTTTGTTTTCCGATTTGATTCTAAAAGCAATTTGTTTCCCTCAGTAAGCTATTTACACCCTATAAATGCATACAAACATTACTCCATCTTCACTAATATACATCACTGAGAACATTACATTGAATAACAAGTATTTACACCGTCATTATACACAATTTTTAATATAATCATTTTTACTTATATATGTAAATAAAAATTAAAAAACCTGCTGGCTGCAAAATCACACAAAATTTTGCCCTCATTTGTTTTTTGGCATTTTCCGACTACACTATTGATCTAAACAGAAAAATGCCGTAAATATTTTCTGTCCAGTTCGATGAGATCTACGCAGTGGCATAGTCCGTTTACTCCTAACATGTCACGTTCTTGAGATATTTCGTTTAAAAAAAATCATTTTCCCAATTTTACGGATACGTGTCCCAACACACTGCGTTGGCTTGTTCATTCTCCACAGGCGAATGGGAGCTGGACTTGGACCGTGCGTGTTTGACCGACTTACGCTGTTTTTGTGCGACTTTTGGCGTTTGGTGATAGGACCTTAGACCTTAATGAGTATCCAGCCCTGAAACCAACTGCGTTGGGTAGATAATAACGTGGCAAATCCAGTGGCCAGGAAACAGGTTTTTACCCGAAAAACGAGGCGATTTTGTATGAGAAGTGAGCTTTCCGGCGTCTGGCGGACTTAGTGTAGGTCTGAATGAAAATTTGAGGCCACACTCCCGATAGAGTTTGTGGCGCTTGCGCTCTACAACTTTGTCTTCAGTGAAATTTTTCGAATCTTGAACTTAAGTGGCTTTTCTGTGAGTTTGAAGTGAATTATAGTGGTTTTCAGGTGAGCTTCGTGGCATCTGGCGGACTTAGTGTAGGTCTGAATGAAATTTTGCCAAAAATATATGCTAGGAGTGATAAAAAGAAGACAACCCGGAAAACAGCGAGAAGTTGAGAGAAGAGAGAGTTGAACTTGGCAGGAATAGAAAAAAACTGCTTCAGGTTGAGGTTTGAGAGAATAGCCCATATTTTCTTTTTATTACTTCATCCCTAAGTATAAAGAGTACTGTGTAGCCGAGTGTTGCACTGATTACGTCTGTACTATGTTTAACCAGGTCAAGAGTTTAGCCGATTCTCATGAGAGGGCACGTACCTCCCCATGCCCCCCCGTAGCTACGCCACTGCCGGAGGGGGCCCGGCCATTTGTTAATACGGCCCTGGGCAGGCCAGCTAGGCAACCTTGGTAATGCATAGATCAAATAAGACACTGCCAAGGATGGTGACGAAGCGATGCACGTCACAGAAGGAATTGTACAACGGCGCGGGGGCGAGGCGCATCACGTTAGGCTGCCGGAAGTCACACTGCCGGGAGAAACGGGATGTTAATGAAAGATAAAAAACGGGATGTTGGAATGGGAAGAATGGTGAGACGGGATATTTAGGGAAGAAAAAATGGTGGTGTTTGGGAGGGAAAGAGAAAATGGGGAAAAGGAAAAAAAAAGGATAGGGGTTTTATTTTTTGGAAAAAAATCCGTGTGAGAAAAAGATATGTAAAAAAAAACATAGACCGGGAAAACTTCCTTATATACTCCCCCACTTGTCCTCGCACTCACTATGATCCCTTTTTGGTAGTCTTTGTGCACCTTTGGAGGGGTTTGGGAGAATAAAAGAGACAGTTGGCACTGTCACGGGGGTCTGGGGGAAGAATGTGGTGACGGCGGGGCGCGGGGGCCCCCCCCCCCGAAGGGTTTTGATGAGCAGCTCCAGGTTCCCGTCAGGAGGAATTTTTTCTGGGATACGTGGCATTCCTACCTCGGCGAAGATCTGACGGGGAAGGGAGGGTTAGGTTTGTGTTAGTAGGATTCTCTCTTCTTCTCTCCCCTCCCCTCTCTTTTCTCTCTCTCTTCTCTCTCTCTCTCTTCTCTCTCTCTCCCCCCTCTCTCTCTCTCTCTCTCTCCTCTTCTCCCCCTCCCCCAACTGGCAAACACGAAACCCACCAGAAAGGGGGCCCCGGGTTACCAGGCGGTAACCACCCCACGGAGGAAGCTCGGTCCCGGGCCCACGCTCTAAGGGGCGTTCATCTTTGTTGTCCACCAGCCCCCAGTTCGGCGCCGCCGTGGTTGCCCGGTTCAGTAGGCCCCAGCGATGCCTCCCGGCCCGTGTTAGGTACTTCAGAGGGAAGGGTGTGTCAAGGTCATACAAAGGGAAAAAGTTTTTAAACAATATGAGTCAAACAAGGTTAAAACTACTTTTTGGAACCTGTAAGGCTATGGTTCTTCCATTTTATTTTTTTCCCTTTTCTGTTTTTACAATTTTCTGTGGATCCCAGCGCCCCCCCACCCCTGAAGCCCAGGGGTTATACCCCCTTATGGTCCCCCAACAGGAAAAGTCGACCCCCCCACTCCCCAAATTTGATTTCGAGTTCCCTATGGCGTGCGCCAGGCCCCACCTACACGCCCCCCTGCCCTGCGCCCCCCTTTCGTACACGACCCAGTCGAACTTCTCCCCCCGTGTAGTAAGGATCCGCTCAGCCACACCCACGGAGATGCTGGGCCCCTCCCTTCAGGAGTGAGGAGGGAGGAGGGGGGAGGGGTAAAGGAGGAGATAGGGTGTGTGAAAGGGGCAAGGGGACGGTGTGAAATGGTGATGGAGGGTTGGTGTTCTCACGGGTTCATGTTTCGTAAGATTCTCGCTATTTAGGGCCTACTATTAAACCTTCCGCCCGGGCTGGCGATCGCCTGCCGATGCTTCCCCCCCAGGCGAACCCCAGCCCAGGAAATCCTTACTTTTAAACAGGTTTACGCAACCGGCGAACGCAAGGGTTGGGGAGGAGTGTTCGCCACGAAAACTTCCTTTTCTCGTCGACCTGCAAAGGCGTTTGAAATCGCGGGAAATTCAATTTTGTTTACATCTACAGTCGACACCACTGCTACGGTGCGGCGGGCTCTCTTAAGGAACTCCTATACCACTGTGGATAAGGGGATGCTTTTCCCCTCATCAAGGAGTAATTGAGGCATTAAAATGACAAAACTATCAAGTTATACCCGTGATTGCTTTGTAGCTACTCTTTCCAGACAGACTGTTTTTTAAAAATTTTTAATTTTTGTCTAAATGAACTAACAGCAAAATGTCATTTTCTCCCTAAGGCAGTTGTGATATTAACTTTTAAACCTTATTTACCACCTAACTCGTGCAAAGATGGGGTATTAGTTCGGTAGTGGGTTTCCAAAAGTCCTAGGATCTTACCTACATTTAATAGGTACTCCGTGTAATAGTGGTTAGCACGCTCGGCTAAAACCCCAGAAGTCCCGGGTTAGATCCCGGGCGGAGCAAAGATAGAGGGGTGGTCTTTTTTTAAAAACCCGAGCCCCCTGTCCACCCAGCAGGAATGGGCCCGGGGTGTTAGCCGGGGGTTTTTGTGACCCCCCTCCGGGGTGGTGGCTTGGGCCAAACATAATTGCGCAGGGGAGACATACGGCTCTGAGGAATTATCCTCTAAACAAAAAAACAAAAAAACAACTTTTCATCGTGTAAAATTTTTCATTATGAATTTTTTAAAAACCCCTTTTCCCATGGTGCAATTGAATAATAATGGGGTGACTGTACTCCAAAACTACCTTTATTTCAGCATAAACTGTTAAGTTGGGTTTAAAAATTTAGATTAGGTTAAGGTGGGGTTTTTGGTTTAGTAACAGATAAAAAAAAAAAAAGAAAATTTACAATACTAGGGCAGTGTGAAGCGGAGCAATTAAGGTTTGCGGGGCGGGGGGGCCCCCCCAAAACCCTGTAAACAAACATTGATTTCCGACAAAAACGAGGCCGATTCTTTAAAAAACACTTTCAAAATATTCAGGAAAAAAATAAGTTTCGACCTCGAAACCCGTGAAGGGCCCCATTTCCAAAATTTTTCCCAAAGATAGTTTGATATTTATAATTTAAATCGCCACATTTATGAACGTGCAACAAATTTAATCATATACTTCCAGTAGTGATATTTTTAAAACAATCACCACTTAACCTAAAATGAACAGTCGATATATCTCAGAAAATTGTTTTATTGAATAAAATTTTATCCCCGCTTAACCTAACTGCGCAATCGATCATTTTCCAGTACGTATTAAAGATCATCACTTTTTAATGGGGATTTGGCCCTTTGTTGATAGGTTAAAAGAGGGGTTTGGTTAGTGAGTCTAAAGGTAGGGTAGGTTAGTGAGTCTAAAAGGGAGGGAGTTAATTTTCCTATCCTATAGGTTTCAGGGTGTTTGTAAAAAAGGGTTTTGAGCCAGGTTTTTGTTAGTTTTTCGTACACCGATTTAGTTTTTTTCGACATTCGTGATGTCTTTTGTAATCTGTTCAACTCTGAGCTGAGTGTACAAAAGACTTTTAGGCATTTTTGACTAGAAACAACTTTTTGGGTAATAATTTATGGGTACGAAACAATTTTGTACAAAATGACTGCACCCCCTCCTATAACTTCTTCCCACTAAAAAAATCTTATATCTCTGAAAATATGATTGCGACGGAAACTCATTGAGTAAAGTTCTCAGATCTATTTAGGTAAAAAAGGAAACCATTCCCCATTTAACCTAACATCCCCACTTAACATGCTAACATATCGATATTTCCCGTAGTTAATGAAAATTAAATATCGTTCACCACTTTTAACCAAACCTGCTACCACATCAGATACCCAGTAGTGATATTAAACATTAAATATAGTTCCCACTTAACCTAACCTGCACCACTATCAGATACTTCCCGTAGTGTATAATCATTAAAAAAAGTTCACCCCTTAACCAAAAAGCTACCAAAAACAGATACTTCCCGCGTGATAAAATCATTTAAAAAAAAGTTTACCCCTTAACCCAACATGCTACAACAATCTACTTCCAAAGGCAATTGTGATTAATTATTTAAATTTATTACCTTTAAAAAGTACAAAGACAAAAAAATATATAGGGTTTTATTTTTAAAAAATTAGGAAATGTTTTCAGTAGTTTTATTACCAACCAACTTTTAATTCCAACTCACTCGCTCAGGAAAAAATCTAGGCGTCTTTCGTCTTTTACAGTTTTTCTTGGCAATCTATCCATTTCTTTGGGGATCAAGCATTTTATCTTCAAAAAATTTGCAAGGTCATAATCTGGAAAAAATATAGAAACATAATAAACAACATCATTTAAATATACGTAAGTGATTTTTTAAAAAGAGAAAAAAAATCCCCCAAAAAAATAAAATCGATAAATTCAAACATATTTTAAAATATTCTGACAAAGTTTCGTCCTCAAAAAACAGTAATGGCATAAATGAAAATTTTTGTTGGTTTTGTGAACTAGCAAGGGGGGCCCCGGGGGGCCCGGCCCTAGTTTTAACAGTAGGGTATTGTTTCCAAAAGGAGATTGATTTTAAACGCAATTACCTTTAATTGTAACAAAAATTGTCTCTTTCAATTTTTTATCTGATTTAACCAAATAAATAAAAGGTAAAATTTACCTAGGGCCAGAATTCCCCACACAATTTGGGGCATGGTTTTTTTACCTTATTGATTCTAGGAAAATTTCCCAATGAGCTTCATCGCAAATAATTTCTTTTGGGGATATAATAAACATCCTATTTTTCGGGGGGAGAGAGACAAGTGTTTTGTGCCCCTCCCTCTTCTTTCCCCTTGTGACTGCATCGCCTTATTCTTCCCCTTGCCGCGGACACTTTTTTAAAGAGGATTTTACTTTAGTTAGGTTAAAACATGGAGTTTGGTTAGTGAGTTATACACTCCCCCAGGAAGGGGAGTGTTTTTGGGGAGGGGATGCAGTTTAATTCGCACAAATATTGCGTACACCCGTAGAAAGACACCAAAAAAATTGTTTTTTAGTCTATATGAAACCCCTAGTCGTTTGTACACTCAGCTCAGAGTTGGGAAAAAACTTGAGTACGAAACGACATAGTTGTCGAAAAAACCCAAAACAGTTCGAAAAAATAACAAAAACCCGGGTACGAAATCCCGGAACAGTAGGGTTATTAGTTAAATTTTTTTTTCCCTATATGTTTCAGGGAGTTCGTAAAGGTTTTGTTTGTTTTTTCACATGATTTTGAGTTTTGCGTACATACGTGATGTGTTTCGTAACTCTAAGTAAAGTTTTTAAAATCTGATAAAGGACGAAACGACCTTTGGTTTCATATGACTACGAAAAAACTTTTTTGGGCTACTAATCTACTGGGGTACGAAACAACTTGTGAACGAACTGACTGCACCCCTTCCTTACCTCCCCCACCATAAAAAATCTTATATCTCCGAAAGTAGTGATTTACGACGGAAATCATTGAGAGAATGTTTCTAGCATCTATTAAGGTAAAAAAGAAACCATATCCCCAAAGGTTTTGAGGGAATTTTGGTCCCAGTGTAAAAAAAAAAATTACCAAAAAAAAAATATTACAGTGTCGGGGGCACACTATTTTAAGCACGTTCACGTGTAATATTGAGGGTCAGAGGCCTTGACATGTCAAGTAAAGACGCCCTACCAAAAAAAAACCCGATATTGTAAAAATAAACATTCAATTTATTGAATACAACAGAAATAAAATAGTTTAGTGGCGGGGCACAATGATATCAAATCACGTTAAATGAACTTCTTATGGGGGAGAGGACTTGAATAGCTCAAGTAAAGATGCCCCCACCAAAACACCAATTGTATACATTTTATTTTGCAATATGGCCCTAAAACCAATATAATTTGGGAAAAGGGAAAAAAACACTCACCCCTGGGGGGGGGGAGGTGCTGGTGCTGTCAGCTGCGTTGGAAACCCGATGGTGTTTTTAAAATAAATACAGATTATTTTCCCTGAAAAAACTTGCCAACAAATTTACCCTCGCAATGGTTTTCCATTCATGAAGTGTTAGTAGTATTGTAAAAAGTATAAACTGAATGCAAAAAATGTTGATCCCCGGTGAGAGGGGGTTCACCAGAACTCACGTTCGCCAGGCATTCCAAACTTCTCCTTCGCCAGCCCTGGCGGAGCAGCGCCTGGCGGGCGCTCGGGCGTTTTTAAAAATAAGAAACACTGAGGCCGGCGAACGCTTTGCAGCCCTGGGGAAAGATTTAAAAGTACGGCCTTTGTCTTTTGTCCACCCCACAAGGGTCTGGGTTTTGATAAAAGTCACCCCCCCCCTCCTGTCACCTGTCCTGCTTCCCTCACCCGCCCGCTTACCTGTCAATGTCCTCGGTCCCGACGGTGTGTTTCAGGCCGAGGGTGCCATGCAGTATTTCCTTATCCGGGTCAGACCCTTTAGTTCCCCCTGGGAGTGTATGGCTACTGCAGAGAGAGAGAGAGAGAGGGGGGAGGAGGGAGAGAGGAGAGAGAGAGAGAAGAGAGAGAGATTTGTAGAGCGCGCAAAAAAATTTTTCAGTCGTTTTTTTTTTTTTCTCCTCCCCTCTCTCGTTCTCTCTTTTTTACAATATGATTTAAATTTCACATCACCTATCCTTTCCCCTTTGCCCCCACAATATCCCCATTTAATTTTTTTCCTTCGCCCTATCTAGTTTTCCTTCGTCCCTGGCTTCATTATCCCTCCACCCTCCATCCATCATCCCTCCGTATCCCAGTATATCTCCCAACCCCCCCCCTCTTCCCCCACTCACCCCGTCTGAGGGGAATGCCTGCCCCCCAAAATATCTTGTATCTGGCTCAGTGGGGTTTGGGGAAGCCAAGAGAAGGAGGGTGGTTCACCCTGAGCATTTGATACCTGAGGAGGCGCGGTCCCCCCCAGGCCAGCTCCTCTTCCCCCTTGCGGCACAGGAGATAGTAGGGCAGGGACCAGAGTAATAGGTATTGACCCCTCTGAAGGGGAAGGAAAGGTGAGAGAGAGAGAAAATGGTTGGGACTGGAATGAAGTAAAAGTGAGAAAATATAGGGAGGCGGCGGTAGTGTATTTAGCGCCTATACAAGTGGCGAGCTCGGTGGTCCGAGTTTGATTCCCGACAGGTGCCAACATTTTCCTGCAACCCTCGAGTGGCCGTAGATTACTGGGGCGAGTGCATCAGAGGACACAGGGGGGCGGCATGAACCTCTAATCATAGGCGTCACTATAAAAACTTCTGCCTGCGTCACCATGGGCGAGGGCCAACCATCACAGCCCGCAAGTAAACCTCCAGGGGACTACTATCCGAGCTCTGGAGGTGATACTGCTTTCAGGCGCTATAGGCAAAATGTAAACACACACACACACACACACACACACACTTACACTTCAGCCCATGAGTCCAGCACCTGCATCACCCTGTGCTTGGTGGTCCGGGGCTGCAGGCCGAGGCTGTTGCTATTCAGATACACACACTCCTCCTGCCCCTCCGTCAGACTCGCCTCCGCGTCGTGCAGGTCGGCTATCCTCGGGTACACGAACCTGCACAAAAGAGGCCCAATCACTACATGCATATAGGACCGTGTGTTAAGGGATTTAGCCTTGCTATAACGCACACGCGCACGTAATCTCCTTATAGCGTCCATAGAGTAGAAAAGAGCAAAACAGAAGTTGGTTGGAGGCACCAGTCTCTTCGGGGGGTTCGAGTCCCACAATGTCACCACTGCCACCAAATAATGTGTTCTGGTTACTTTCACCCATTTATCTATGAGTGAACACTGTAACACAGAGTACGGGGTAGGAATTGTATTGCTGGAGTGAACCACACACACACACACACACACACCTGTCTCGTATCCCTCTCAGCGGGTCCTCGCCATCCATATACTCAGCAAATGGGTGTCCAAGGAGGTCGAGACCGCACTTGGCTGCCAGGGACTCCAGCACCTCCTGGGGCGTCCTGGTCTTCTGCTGGGGGAGGGATGGTAGGGGATGTATTTAGTACATATACATACGTATACTGTACATACAGGGGAGGCTGTGGCCGAGTGGTAAGCGTCTGGAAGTGATGAGCTCAAGCTCGCAAGATCGAGTTCCGCCCCGACCAGGAGCAACTCTTTCTTCCATCGGCGAGTGGTCGAACTCGAAGACACCCACATCCCAGCAACATGGGCTATGCGGGCCTGTGTCGGCTTGTGCCGGTACGTATCGGCACCGGCGGCAGGGGCAATGGTTTCGGCATCGGAAAGAAGCGGGCCCACAAAACGGCCCCCCATGCTTAGGAAAGTATTTAAGCCCTACCGCCGAGGCCAAGGTATTATAATGTATTT
>JACEEZ010019042.1:106046-141046 GCA_016584305.1 Chionoecetes opilio | reverse complement strand
AGACAGACACACATATAAACCGACAGCCAGACAGAGACACAGATAGACCGACAGACAGACACACATATAAACCGACAGCCAGGCAGACGCACAGATAAACCGACAGCCAAACAGACACACAGATAGACCGACAGACAGACACACATATAAACCGACAGCCAGACAGACACACAGATAGACCGACAGACAGACACACATATAAACCGACAGCCAGGCAGACGCACAGATAGACCGACAGACAGACACACACACACATATAAACCGACAGACAGACAGACAGACAGAGGACTAATCTTTCTAATATATATTGCACAACTCCTCCAACACCTCGACAACATCCACACGGCAACAATTACGGGAGTGAATGTGCCAGCACAGCAAAAAGAGTGCAGGGAATGAGTGTGCTGGGATTAACCTGTTTGCAGAAATGTCAATATTGTATTTAACTATCATGTATGTGTAGGCGACTCCAATATTGATAAAATGAAGGTCGCCTCAATACGAGTACACACACACACACACACACACAGCGCGATGGTCAGGTTGATAACGTTCTGGTCTCTCTCTCACTCTGTGGGTAGGCGGTTCGAATCCTCGCGCTCCCGGGGATTTTTCACTTGACAAATTCGGGCGGTTACTGTCCCCCTTGAGCAAGGGGATGGGTGTGTGTGGTGTGTGAGGTCCCAGCATTGCCCAAAGATCGGTAATAATGAGCTCCAAGCTCGCACTGAGAGGGTGAAACTGGCGATCGCGAGCCAGCTCGCGTGGACAAAGACCATGGGTGAATGACAGACACACACACACACGTACACACATACACACACACACACACACACGTATACACACATACATGCACACACATACATAAACGCACACACACACAAACACAGTAACTGGAGTTCTATGTCGAGTGTGAAGCAATAGCAATGACATATGAAGCTGAATAAACATTAAAATAGGACATGAAAACTCGACCAGAGAGAGAGAGAGAGAGAGAGAGAGAGAGAGAGAGAGAGGAGCGACGAAAAAAACACCGACAGACACTCATATAAACAGACATTCAAATATACATACAGGATAATCAAACACTTAACTCCTACTTTGTGCCGTCTTAAAGGGATAATTTGCCACACACACACACACACACACACACACACACACACACACACACACTCTACCCTTTCCCTCCCCTCCCATTATTGTCACCCTGGTTTTCCTTTTCCCCTTGTTCAATGGTCCATTATATTACGAACACCCTACACCCTTTTTTCTCCTTATCCCCCTTCAGCGTCCCCCTGCATCCCCTCCCCCAGGACCCCTTCAACATCCATCCCCTTCCCCATCCCCTCCGTCAGGCAGTCGCAGGAAGGAAGCCGTCGGGAGCAGCGGCAATGGATGTGGGTTATATTATGTTGCAAGGGAATAGTTGTTATTTTTTTGGTGCCTCTGACGTGATGCGAGGGAGTGGGCGAGTTAATTAGGGAATGGTTCTTTATGATAGCTAGGAAGGGTGGTGAGAGAGAGAGAGAGAGAGAAGAGAGAGAGAGAGAGAGAGAGAGAGAGAGAGAGAGAGGAGAGAGAGAGAGAGAGAGAGAGAGAGAGAGAGAGAGAGAGAGAGAGAGAGAGAGAGAGAGAGAGAGAGAGAGAGAGAGAGGAGAGAGAGAGAGAGAGAGAGAGGAGAGAGAGAGAGAGAGAGAGAGAGAGAGAGAGAGGAGAGAGAGAGAGAGAGAGACGAGAGAGAGAGAGAGGAGAGAGAGAGAGAGAGAGAGAGAGAGAGAGAGAGGAGAGAGAGAGAGAGAGAGAGAGAGAGAGAGTCAAAATATAGCTCGCGTTTGCCCACATAATTGTACAGTACAGGTTGTGTGTGAGAGGGGGTCCAGACAAAACGCCCTCGGACAAAACCCCCTAGAAGAAAAACCCCTTTGACAAAACCCCCTAAGCTAAAGTGCGAAATAGGACAAAACCCCCTCAGTTTAATACCATTACAATTAGAAGAAAAAATATAATTTAAGCAATTTATTACTGAAGTAATCATGAAAAATATTATAATCTTTCTTTGTGTTTGTTCACTCCACCTGATCATTGTTTTGTCTACCTGAGTACCGTAAATCCCCATATACCGCAGATAACACTAAAGTCGCCAGGACAACGTTTCTTTTTTATCTGTAGACGTGTGGTGGCGTTAATACTTAAATTTCTACATCCATGATTTCAGGAAAGTTAGAAGGGGCTACTGGAGAGTCTGTCATTTTGTGTCTTCATCTGTGTCATAGTATGGCTATAAATGAAAAAATTACAAAAATATATCAACCGAGTGGCGACGTTGATAATGGGCTACACTAAGGTCGCCATCTAGTGTGTTTGTTCTGAGTGTCCTCCCGCCGTCGTCGTGGCCCGAAAAAAAAACCGAGTAGTGTAATTTGAAACCGCCTATACTTGCAGATACAAAGCATAAAACAACGCTGAAACAGAGAAGATTATACAGACATGATAAAAACTACTGCGTATCATCTTCAGTGGTACATACAAATCAGTAGTGATGCTATAATTCGTAATATTTGGCGGTTGGCAACATTATTGCAGCAGGCGACTAAATTAAGTGTTATCTACGATAGCTATAGGTAAAAACCTATCAAACCTATCAACACCTATCTATCAAAACCTATATATTATATAATGAATGTAATATTTTACATCTCAGAGTAGTGTTCATAAACTACAAATAATAAGAATAAAAATTATGATTTTAAAAGTTCTTGGTTTTTTTTTGTCCCAGGGGGGTTTTGTCCTCAGGTTTTTTTGTCCTAGGGGGGTTTTGTCCTAGGGGAGTTTTCCTAGGGGGGTTTTGTCCTAGGAGTGTTTTGTCCTACACTTGTGTGTGTGTGTGTGAGAGAGAGAGAGAGAGAGAGAGAGGAGGAGAGAGAGAGAGAGAGAGGAGAGACGAGAGAGAGAGAGAGAGAGAGAGAGAGAGAGAGAGAGAGAGACGAGAGAGAGAGAGAAGAGAGAGAGGAGAGAGAGAGAGTTAATATATAGCTCGAGTTTGCCCACATAATTATACAGTACAGGTTGTGTGTGTGTGTGTGTGTGAGAGAGAGAGAGTGAGAGAGAGAGAGAGAGAGAGAGAGAGAGAGAGAGAGAGAGAGAGAGAGAGAGAGAGAGAGAGAGAGAGAGAGAGAGAGAGAGAGAGAGAGAGAGAGAGAGAGAGAGAGAGAGAGAGAGAGAGAGAGAGAGAGAGAGAGAGAGAGAGAGAGAGATTTGATGTATGTATGCCGTGTAATAATGAAAAAACACATAACTTCGTATACATGTGTTCCTCTATGTATGTACGTATGTGTGTATGTACTGTTCGTATATGTGTAAGTATTAGACGTCAGTTTATATGTTGAATGATGCTTTCCTCTTTTCTTTCCTTACTTTCTCTCATCTATATTTTCTGAACTCCTTTTCTTTTTCCACAAATTCGGTGTCTTTTATTTGCCTGTTCACTTTCTGTGCCAATTGTATCCCTTTCTCCCTCGTGTACTATTCTCCATCCATCATTCATTCATTTTCTTCCTTCTCCTCCATTTCTTTCTTTCCTTTTTTCCCTCTTCTTTTTCTTTCCCTTTCTTTTTTCTCAATCCAGGTTATCAGATGACCTCGCTGGGTGATGAAGAGATGGGTCACGTATGTGTGTGTGTGTGTGTGAACTCCGTAGTGTAGTGGTTAGTACGCTCGGCTTACAACCGAGAAGTCCCGGGTTCGATCCCCGGGCGGAGCGAAAGATAGATGGGTGGTCTTTCTTAAATCCCTAGCCCCTGTCCACCCAGCAGTGAATGGGTACCGGGTGCCAGCCGGGGGTTTGTAACCCCCCCCCCGTCCCCCGGGGTGGTGGCTTCGGCCAACACTAATATGCAGCAGGGGTAGATCACTATGGCTCTGAGGCATTATCCTCTAAACAAAACAAACAAGAGAAACAAGTGTGTGTGTGTGTGTGTTTGTGTATGTATGTATGTGGTGTGTGTTTGTGTGTGTGTATGTATGTGGTGTGTGTTTGTGTGTGTGTGTATGTATGTGGTGTGTGTTTGTGTGTGTGTATGTAGTGGTGTGTGTTTATGTGTGTATGTAGTATGTAGTGAGTGTGTATGTGTCTACTGTATGTCTGTATGTAGTGTATGTGTATGTGTTTATATGTGTGTGTGTGTGTGTGTGTGTGTGTGTGTGTGTGTGTGTGTGCGTGTTTATGTCTGTCTGTGTAGGTAGCCAAGGTGCACAACATGGCTCGTCGGCCGTCATATTAATTAAGCTCACCCTTTAGACAGGTCAATCACCACAGTTACCTCACTAATTGGGGCGCCCTGTCACCTGTTGTCAGATTGGCGGTGGTTCAGGGCTCCCCAGGGAGGCTGCGAGGCCCCTGAATTCCCCCCCCAGGCCATTATCGGGTCATCTTAAGGAACATCGGGTATCTTGGGTCAATTAGTGCGCTGTATACATTAAGAGAGAGAAGTTCAGAGCTCCGATAAAAAGTTTCCTATCGGCCGGTCATCGATTGCAGGAATGTAATTATCGAAGTGGTGTACTTGTTGCTCGGGTCTCGGTCTGTCGGGGGGAATTGTGGAAGAGAGGGAGGGGGGGAGAGGGAATAAGGGGGGGTAGGTAAAGGAGAGGTAGGGAGGGAGGGAGGGAGAGCGGAGAAGGGGGAGTAGGTAAAGGAGAGGTAAGGAGGGAGGGATAGTGGATAAGGAGTAGTTAAAGGAGAGGAGAAGGAGAGGAGAATACAAAGGAAACACAAACCATTAGGTCCTTACATGGCTGTTTGATTTAACTACACTACACTAACTAGATAATAAGAGAGAAAGGATAGGAAAGTAGAAGGCTCCTCCCCACCATGAATGAGGGAGGTATGCGGGGAGAGCGGATAAGGAGGTGGCAAGTAGAGAAGGAGGAATGAGGAAGGGAGGCAAGGAGAAGGTATGGAATGCTGTAGGGAAAAGGTTAGAAAAATGCTCAAAGTGGTCGTGGGTGAAGGCATATTAACTTCTAGGTTATTATTATTTTTTTCAGACTCTTATGATATGACGAAATACTATAAGAGATAAATTTTTTCCTATTTCCAGATGGTGACTGAAAAACAATCTTATGTCTCTGATAACGTCAAGCAGCCTTATATTATGCTTCCCCTGCCATTTAACTCACCCCGCTCGACAAACCCTGACCTGACCTAACACACTTTTGATGACCTATCTACTCAGGTAGAAGGAATATGACCACAATGACCAGGTGATGCGAACCTATACAAAAAACACTTATGATGTTTCCGTAATTACCTTTGTATTACATTACTCAGATAATTCATATTAGAATATTATTTTATTTTTTATTTCAATTTTCTTAACTCATAAACATATTACCAAAGTCAGCGTATTTCCACTTCATGTCCGTTTCATACCATCTTGAATAAAACCTATGTGTAGTAGAAGCATTTATTATTAAGCACTTATTAAGGATAATTGTTGTCAGCTTAGCGGCTGAAAGGGTTGGAAAACACAAGGAAACACCTTAATATTTATTACTATGGTCACTTCATCAAAATATCTTACAGCAAAATAATAAAGTTATAATACAAATGTCATCACACAATCAGTAACACATTCACTGAGCTCCATCACGACACAGCATCACAAGGCACAGCACGGCTTAGCATCACAAGGCACAGCACGGCTCAGCATCACAAGGCACAGCACGGCTCAGCATTACAAGGCACAGCACGGCTCAGCATCACAAGGCACAGCACGGCTCAGCATCACAAGGCACAGCACGGCTCAGCATCACAAGGCACAGCACGGCTCAGCATCACAAGGCACAGCACGGCTCAGCATCACAAGGCACAGCACGGCTCAGCACGATGTAACTCTGGCACAGCGGAGGAAGCCGGACAGCAGCTGCGGCTCGGCGGGCGTGCAGGGCGAGGAGGCGGGCGTGCAGGGCGAGGGCGGGGAGGCGGGCGTGCAGGGCAAGGGCGAGGGCAGTGCGGCGGGCGTGCAGGGCGAGGGCGGGGAGGTGGGCATGCAGGGCGAGGGCGTGGAGCGGCGGGCGGCGACGCAGTATCCTTCATCTTGCGCTTGTCTGCACCCACCCACCAATCCCACAGGGAAGACAACCGCTGCCCCAGGGTAGACATCCGTCCTTTCTTCCTCTGCGGGGCATCTGGTGAGAGGTCCTTAGACAGCCGGCGGGCCGAGGGCGAGCGCGTGGCGGGCACGTAGGGCAGGAGGTGGGTCATGCCGTCCCGGCTGGCCAGGGATCGGCACGCGCCCCTCATCCCCACGCGGTGTCCTCGCGTCCTGGGTGCTGGCAAGGCTCCTGATGGCGCTGAAGGGACTGCCTGGACCTGCTGGGGCGTGGCGGGGGCGGGGGCGGGGGCAGGGGGTGGTGCAGTGAAGTGTAGAGTCACGCAGGAACGCTTGCTGGGGTAGGCCTCGGTGTCTGTCTTCATCAACCTTTTCCGGGGCTGCCGCGACTCACGCACGGTGCCCCAGTCCCTCATGCCCCGCGCCGGCGTGGTGGGCAGGGAACGCCGCGACGCCCTCAGGTCCTCCTCGATAAAGGCGAAGCTGTGCATGCTGGGACTCCGAAAGTGACCTCTTCGGAATCTCTTCGACCCTAGTTTGTAGTCGGGTGACGTCACGCCCTGTGGTACCGGTGGGGCGTCTGGTGTCTGCGTCAGGCTGGGCGACTCCTCCTCCTGGGTCTTGGGCAGCAGCGGGAGGGCGGCGGGCGGGTGAAGCGCCATGGTGGTGAGCTGGTCCATCGGTACTGCCAGGATAACAGGCTAGGAGGACAGGCGTGTTAGACCTTCACTGAGTCCTGACGCTGTGAAGGACTGTAGGAGAGTGGAAGCAGGACTCTCGGTCACTCACGCAGAGACTCACAAAGGCACGGTAGCGGGTGGTATGGGTCACGCCCCATGACCTCAGTGCCCGGCCAGTCACCGCCCCGTGCCCCTCCCCCGCCCCACCCTGACGCCCCCTGATCAATGACTATATACACATGATAGGAAAGTGACTCTGCGACCAATAGAAAATTGGGAGACCAAAATACGTGTTGGCACCTGGTCGCCTCACGCCCTCTATAGTCGTAGCGCATAACTATATTTCACACAGGGGACTTTTAATGTTGTATCTGTTGTAAATCTTTTTAATGAGTATCTATTGTAAATCTTAAGTACCCGCTCATGACGGTTCAAGCTACATTGTTTCGCTCATCCTGATGTTATTTATTACCAATGCTTACCATTCCTAACATATTTTTCCTAGTACCTACATGTGGTCAATAATGGGAGTAAAGCCTTCTATTAATCCCACAATAAGCTACGCATTGGATATGTAACTGATATTTGGCCATAATTTACCACTTGACAAGATTATGCATGTGTTTTCACCTCCTGATGTTATATTTGTTAATCACTGTTGCCTGTTCTGATCGTGCATCATCCTGTAATTGGTTGATTATTAACAAAGTTATGATTATGTTTTAGCTCCTTTACATGTATTCATTATATTTCTTTACTTTCTCCTGATATATGTTCTCTTTCAAGTATACCTGAATGATGTAATATATGATAAATATTGAAACCAACTAAGATTGGCACATATTTATTCAACGTATTGCAATTTACAGCATGCTAAACACATGATATTTTCAATTAGCAGTAACTAAGTAGGATTTCCAATGACGAAATTGCATGACAGATGCAGGGCCATCACAGCACGTGAGGGGTTAGAGAGGGACATCACAGCACGTGAGGGGTTAGAGAGGGACATCACAGCACATGAGGGGTTAGAGAGGGACATAACAGCACATGGGGGGTTAGAGTGGGACATAACAGCACATGGGGGGTTAGAGTGGGACATCACAGCACATGAGGGGTTAGAGAGGGACATCACAGCAAGTGAGGGGTTAGAGTGGGACATAACAGCACGTGAGGGGTTTGGGAGGGACATCACAGCACATGAGGGGTTAGAGAGGGACATCACAGCACGTGAGGGGTTAGAGTGGGACATAACAGCACGTGAGGGGTTTGGGAGGGACATCACAGCACGTGAGGGGTTAGAGTGGGACATAACAGCACGTGAGGGTTTTGGGAGGGACATCACAGCACGTTAGGGGTTTGGGAGGGCTCATGACGAAACTTCTTGTTCTTGTTTTAGGGCTGCGAGGATCCCTTGGGGAACACTATGAGCCCTTGACGAAACTATTTCTTTAACTTGTACTTTGTTTACATGCAGAAGACGCTCTTTGATCGTCGCCAACGCCACCTACATTCGTTACCCAGCAATATGGGTAACTTCTGAGGTTCCAGTTAGGGTTAAATGTATATTATAGCTTTCCTATCATGTATATATAGTCATTGCCCCTGATTGGCCCGTCAGGTGGAAGCATCGCGACCACCTCACCACCGCGCGGTCCATACAATAACCGGAACGGTCCGGAACGGTCCGGAACGGAGATTATTTTCCGGAACAGAGTTCCAAAACGGGCTGGAGGGTGGGTTTAGGGATCGGGTTTAGAAGGGTCTATAAGGGTATATTGATGTATGGATATATGATGTATGTATATAATGTAAGGATATATGATGTATGTAAGGGTATGATGACGTCTCTATTCGGTAGTAGTAGTAGTAGTAGTAATAATAGTAGTAATAATAGTAGTAGTAATAGTAGTAGTAATAGTAGTAGTAGTAGTAGTAGTAGTAATAGTAGTAGTAGTAGTAGTAGTAGTAGTAGTAGTAGCAGTAGTAGTAGTAGTAATAGTAGTAGTAGTAGTAGTAGTAGTAGAAGTAATAGTAGTAGCAGTAGTAGTAGCCAGTAGTAGTAGTAGTAGTAGCATGGTCTCGTCTCGGATTCGAACTAATGAAGCGTGCTAGTTAATCACTAGTCAATCTCTGATGAAGCTTATATAAACTAGCCGATTTCTGAAAAAGTCATCAGTCTCTGATAAAACATGTCCAACATGTCTCGTAAGCAAACGAAGAAACCTGTTGTACAGTACCCCTGTACTCACTGCCAAAACGAATGTATAAATGACTGCATCGAATGCAGTGCATGCAGGAACTGGGTACACTACAAATGTGTTCCTCTCTCCAAGGACGAGGTGAAATTATGGGAAGGAGATTTCCTGGATTTCCACTGCCCAAGCTGCTTCTCCTTCGAGAATTGCCGATCCAAGTAAGTGTGTCGCCCACATTGGCTGTGTGCTCCACAAACCTGGTTATTCTGCTGCCACCACCCACGTTAAGTAGGAAAAAAAATATAAATGAATAAAATAAAAGATGTAAGAAAATATGTAAGTACTGGTTGGATCTGAATGACAACGCGTTAATATATTTATAGTCGTAATATATTTATCTCTTTACTGTATCACTTCCCAACTTGTGTACATTCACAAACCGCCTTAATTCTAAGTATTCCTATTCCCTAACGATACGCACACGTAGTGCTCAAGTCGTTATGCTATCCTAATGTAGTCTATCACTGGTAACTTCCTTCGCACTGTTACCCCACTAACGATACGCACACTTCTTAACCTAACATCTTACTTAATAAACATACTTCATCCTATTCTACCAGAGAAACAGACTTAATTCTACACTCTCCGCCACACTCTCCCGGTTCACACTTCACGTATTTGCTACGTGCGTCTTGTTATCGTGACGTCACCGTGACGTCACGATGACGTTACCTCGTCTCACTGGTCACTCCTGCTCGCTATTATCAGAAAAAATTGCAGTATAAGACCGCCTTGCTTTCCTTACTTCCTCCCTTTTGTACCCCATGACACACCTATTACTCCCTTCACTATATCCCACTTCACTCCCTTCCCTACCTATATAGCGCCTATATATACAAACTTCGTTCCGGACATAATCTCCGTTCCGGACCGTTCCGGTTATTGTATGGACCCACCACCGCGCGTGTATTGGCGGCGGGAAGCTTGTGTAGATGAAGTGATTGGTTTGTTTAGCCTCTTCACACCCAGATTTTTCCTTTGCTATAAAAAAAATGTATGTTGTCGAGCCATAAAATTACGAAAAGTAACTGAATATACTAAATTTGGCAGTCGAAAAGGATAGTAAACAGGTCACATCTATAATATATTGCCTATATTAACTAAAAATCGTCTAATGGTATTCAAATTACAATGAAAATTACGTTCTGGGCCTCAAGGGGTTAAACAAATGAATGAGATAATAAGAAATTCCTTTCTTCCCAACTTGCTGAACCTGAGAAATATGTTGCTAAGGAAACTTCTGGAAGAGATTATTATAAGTCAACATAGTATAGTATAAGATTATTATAGTCAATATTTTGTCAGTAACTAGATAAAGCATGAAGTTCTTTTACAGAAGCACAAGTTTTCTTTTGGTTAAATAAATATAAATCATGACTTGTACTTTACACTTTAATACCAAGGCAGGCTAGACGCAATAACACTAGTACTTTTATTATGTTACATCATATCATTATTGGCAGTGATTTGTGCGGTACTTCTATTATGGAAGTTATTGTAATCGTAATGTATGTCGACACAATGAAGGTAAAACATTTCTATAACGCTGACATGACTTCCTTCCTATCAAGTAAACTATTACATCAATATGAATACTTGTTGGTGTGATTTGGTGAGCGTCATCGGGGAATACTTCTTTGCCGATTCGTTAGCACACAACACACTCCATCGCTAGCACACAACACACACCATCGTTAGCACACAACACACACCATCGTTAGCACACAACACACACCATCGTTAGCACACAACACACACCATCGTTAGCACACAACACACACCATCGCTAGCACACAACACACTCCATCGTTAGCACACAACACACACCATCGCTAGCACACAACACATACCATCGTTAGCACACAACACACACCATCGCTAGCACACAACACACACCATCGCTAGCACACAACACACACCATCGTTAGCATACAACACACACCATCGCTAGCACACAACACACACCATCGCTAGCACACAACACACACCATCGCTAGAACACAACACACACCATTGCTAGCACACAACACACACCATCGCTAGCACACAACACACACCATCGCTAGAACACAACACACACCATCGCTAGCACACAACACACACCATCGCTAGCACACAACACACTCCATCGTTAGCACACAACACACACCATCGCTAGCACACAACACACACCATCGCTAGCACACAACACACACCATCGCTAGCACACAACACACACCATCGCTAGCACACAACACACACCATCGCTAGCACACAACACACACCATCGCTAACACACAACACACACCATCGCTAGCACACAACACACACCATCGCTAGAACACAACACACTCCATCGCTAGCACACAACACACACCATCACCAAGATTGTCTGTGGATGCAGATGTGATGTCGTGAGTGTTGGGAGTTGTTGATAGTATAAGGATCATAGCACACAATTAATATATGGTGATGGTATTTATTTCAGTTCCTCGTCTTTCAGATATTGGTGCCTTCTTCCTCGTGTTTTTCCATCTGACCTGCTTGAGCCTCCGTTGCTTCATATGTACAAGCCATCGAAGGCACCAATATCTGAAACACAAAGAACTGATATAAATACCATCACCATACATTAATTGTGTGCCATAATCCTTATACTATCAACAACTCCCAACACTCAAGACAGCACAGCAGGGAATGATGTTGTATTACTCGAACCCGGGGTAAACGACAACATTATTATTATTATTATTATTATTGTTATTATTATTATCATTATTGCTATTATTATTGTACTTTTTATGTTTCTTACTAGCCGCAAAGCCGCTCTCCGGGCGGAATTTTTGGCTAGCTCCTGCGGAGGGCTATTGGTGGGCCTTTGGCCCACCACCTGTGTTTGGTGGGCCAAAGGCCCACCAAACACAGACTCTCCAGATAGCCCCTTCTAGCTTTCCTGAAATCATGGATGTATAAATGTATGTATTAACGCCAACCTATTCACATCACCCCCAACCCATTCACTCACCCATTACCCATCACCCCCCACCCATTCACTCACCCATTACCCACCACCCCCCACCCATTCACTCACCCATTATCCATCACCACACACCCATTCACTCACCCATTACCCATCACCCCCATCTATTCCATGGAATAGATGGGGGGACATGGGAATGGAAGACATGGGAAACAATCAATTCATAATTAGGGAAATATAATAAGCAGAAGTTGCCGGATTCAATTTCTTTCCAGGAAAATGTTTCAAGTAATAATCAAGAAATAGCTGAATCATTCAATGAGTACTTTTGTAATGTTGCAAACAAGTTAGCTTTGAATATCCAACCATCGGCAGTTCCATATACTTCATACCTGCCTGAATCTGTTCCGTTTTCTTTTTTCTTTAGTCCAACATCACTTTTAGAAATCAAAACTGTCATCAACAACCTTAAGATTACTGCTCCAGGGTACGATGATATAAACATGAAAATAATAAAGGAATGCAATCATGAAATTTCTCCCTTCCTAGTCTACATCATTAATAGGTCTTTCAAGGAAGGCTGCTTCCCTTCATGCCTTCAAGTTGCTAGAGTGGTACCTATACATAAAAAGGGTGAAAAATCTATACATACGAACTACAGACCAGTTTCTATCCTTCCTAGTTGTAGTAAGATTTTTGAGAAAATAGTTGCTAGTAGATTAATGGATTACATTTCTAAATTTTCATTATTATCGCAGTTTCAATATGGTTTTCGCCCAAATACTCCACTGAACTTGCCTTGCATCACCTATGTCAAAATATATATGATACATTAGATAGTAAAGCATATCAGATATCAGTCTTTTGTGATCTGTCTAAAGCCTTCGATACCATATCTCATTCTATTTGTTAGAAAAATTGAAGGTTTATGGAGTCCGTGGTGCTGCACATAATTGGTTTGTAAGTTATTTAAGTCACAGGAAGCAATGTACAGTTTATAATAATGCACTATCCTCTCTCACATCTATTAGTTTTGGAGTACCACAAGGATCAATTTTGGGTCCCATTTTATTTTTATTATATATCAATGATATCACACGTTGCACTAATAAACTCAAATTTCTTCTCTTTGCTGATGATACCACTATTTTCATTCAGGGACAAAGTCTCATTAACATTAAAAACACATTAAATGCAGAATTATCTCATGTTTCAAACTGGATAAAAAGTAAAAAATTAACCTTGAATGCTACTAAAACTTCTATATGGTATCTTGTTCTTTGATGATTCAACCACCAAATATCGATGTATGCATAGACAATCTTATTTAGAGCAAGTTGGTGAATATAAATTTTTGGGTGTTATTATTGATGATAAACTGAAATGGAAATCTCATATACTAGAGGTGATTACTAAACTTTGTAAATAAATGGTGTACTACATAAGATACGCAACAATATAACCATTGATAGTTTAAAACAAATATACTTATCAATAGCCTATCCACACCTTTGTATTGTTCAGCTGTATGGGGAGGAGCATTTTAAAACTTTACTTGACAGTCTTTTCATTACTCAAAAAAAATGTACGTGTAATGTCTCACAATCACAGATATGCACACACAGACCCTTCTCTTTAAAGACCTAAATTTACTTAAATTAACTGATATTATATCCCTCCAAGCATATATATTTATACATAAAGCATTATACACATACCAAGTTGACAGTGGTTTTCAGTTCATGTCTAACAACTCAAATAGCCGAAGACCAAATGATCTAAAAATTCCTATATGTAGAACGTCCCATGCACAGCGAAGCATTACGGTTAGGGGAGTAAAAACTGTGGAATCGGCTGCCAGAAGATCTTAAAAACATCACCGATAGTAACATTTTCAAGTGTAAAAAAGAAGAAAAAAATCGATCAATAAATCTAATCCTTGTTTATTCATGTGTATTTTAGTTTTTGTATGCTTGTGTGTTTGTTAATATTAGCATTTGTTTTTGCCTTGTCAAGATTTGCGTATATCCTATTTGTATTTCACTTTTTATTCACATATTAATTTTTGTATGTTATTAACTATTGCTTATATAATAATTATCTTTGGTAGTATTTTTTAAAGGTAATGCGATTTATTAGTTATATTATTTCTCGGGCCTTATTTATCTGACCTAAATCGGCAACTATGTTTCGCAACAGGTATAAGAGCTCCGGCTCAACAGACCGAGCCTTATAATATATACATGTATATATAGTTTACATTACTGTATTGCTAAAGGGCCAAATAAATGTATCAGTATCAGTATCAGTATCAGTATTCCCTCACCCATCACCCATCACCCCCCACCCATTCACTCACCCATCACCCCACACCCATTACCCATCACCCCACCCATTCACTCACCCATTACCCATCACCCTACATCAAGGTTTCCTCAATTCTCGCAACCCACTTTTTTTCACAATTCTCGCTAATAGGCTGCTTAAAAAAAAAAAAAAAAGTGATCGGATCATCTCATAAATGGGCTTAAAACCTTCCCCTGCTCGAGCCGGTTCCAAAAATGTGCCATATGAGGGGATTCCGCCACAGGGGGCGGCACCTGGAGCGAACACACACACACACACACACACACACACACACCTTCGCTTATATTATTATAGATTATAACACTGTTGTCGTTTATATTTATGTTATTGTGTTTCCAAGACATGCTGTTTCCTTTGTCATAGAAGGTATCTGAAGAGGACGCAGACGCAGGTGTTTGCTACGCTGAAAAAAAAACTAAGTTTTTTTTTTTTTTTTTTTTACATTTGTGCCTATAGCGCCTGTAGGCAGTGGTGACCCAGGGCTCGGATGGTAGGCTCTGGAAGTTCACTTGAGGGTTCTGATGGTTGTCCTCGCCCGTTGGTGGCGCAGGCAGGATTCTTATAGTGACGCCTGTGATTAGAGGCACATGCCGCCCCCCTGTGTCCTCCGATGCACTCGCAGTCGAAGATAGAGTTGATAGGCAGGGCATGTGGGTGTTCTTAGGCCACTCGACGGTGCAGAAAGGTTTTGGGTTTCTTCGGGGAGCGAATTCGGGTCACCAAGAACGCCAGTCGGAGACTCTAACCGCTCCGCTACCGCCTCCTCGAACGATGGTAGTAACAAGTAGAAGTGAAATGTTTTAGCTTTAAATCATGATAGTTTGTTTGTATTGTATTTTGAAGATTTTTTGTTGTTGTTGAATGTACTTCTTATGTCGAACCATGCAGTCAGACGTGAACGTAAATTGTACCGTAGATAACACTAAAGTCGCCAGGACAACGAACGTTTCTTTTCGATGTACAGATGTCGAGTGGCGTTAATACTTACATTTCTACATCCATGATTTCAGGAAAGTTAGAAGGGGCTATCTGGAGAGTCTGTGTCATTTTGTGTCTTCATCTGTGTCATATTATGGCAATACATGAACAAATTACCAAAATATCAACCGAGTGGCGACGTTGGTAACGGCTAAATAAGATCGCCAGCTAGTGTTTACGTCCTCCCGTGAAGTTATTGTCTGTCGTCGCCCGAAAAAAAAACCAGTAGTGAAATTTGAAACAGTTTATACTTGCAGATACAAAGCATAAAACAACGCTGAAACAGGGAAGATTATACAGTCATGATATAAACTACTGTGTATCATCGTCTTCAGTGGCACATGTTAGCCATAAAATTACGAAAAGTAACTGAATATACCAAATTAGTTAGTCGACAAGGATACTAAACATGTCACATCTATAAAATCTTGCTTATATTCACAAAAAATCGTCTGATGGCACCCAAATTACAATGGAAATTACGTTCTGGGCCTCAAGGGGTTAATTAATACTGTGTGAAGACGTCAAGCAGACTATGGGTCGTATTCCTAGTCTATCGCAATTGCGATTACCACGATGTAAATACTACCGTCGCATTGCGATCATCATATACCACGATGGTATTCCTAGTCATCGAGAAGGGGCGGAGCTTAAATGTAGTGGGCAGGCCTGAGGCAAGACTACAAACCGATGCGGAACATGCACATGGCAGAGGAAAATATTACATAAATAGTCTCTTTACCGCAACTATTACTATACAATGATGCTAAATTACATATATACGAATATAGTCTGTAGTTTTTGGGAGTATTACTGTTTTGTATCGATAAATTATAAATTGTTATGTATCAACCGTGGGTGGCAAGCCTGAAATTATACGCTCCGCTCAGAGCAGCGGTACAAATGATAATACATATACATGGATTTTGTGTGAAGGATACTTTCTTCTATCACCAAAAAGCTTCAATACCTTTGATTTGCATTATTATATGTATTTATGAATCATATACATATCGCCTACCCCGTACATATACATGTATTTGGTATGTTCCTGTACCAACCGCTCGCTTGTAACACTGCTCGATATGTAAACACTGCGACCAGCTGTTTTTTGTTAAATACATATCCCGGTCCCCAGCGTACGGCTTTTATAAATCAGCGTACGTGGTTCTAATTTCTAGCGTTTGCCCATACTCTCCCCTTTTCCCCAAGCCTTGGGGACCTGTGGGAATGCGGGGTTTTCGGGTGGGGAGCAAATGATGCGTCGGACACTTGCGGAAAATGTACAAATTTAAGATTTAGGAGTTATGTAGGAGAGCCAGAAATCCTTAGGGCTAGGGAAATTTACCCAACCAGATTTAACCTAACCTCTAAGCGGGGGGCTCTGCCCCCCTCGACCCCCGGTAAATACTTAACCAAAGCAAATTAAACCTAACTTCCTAGCGTGGGGCTCTGCCCCCTTAGACCCCCCCGATAATCTAACCTACCTTCCTAGCGATAATCACCCGATAATCTAACCTAGCCTTCTAACGAGGGGGGGACTCCGCCCAACCTCGACCCCCCGGTAACCTAATAAAAGTTTACCCTACCTCTTAGTGGGAGGGGTGGGGGGGTTCTCGACACTGATCATCATTCTGTTTGTGAAGAGCGTAAGGTTCCCACGTCTCTGGACTTTTAAAAAATCCAATCAATTTTCACTAGATCTAGGGAAGTTTTACGCTATCCCTAACTCAAAAAGTATGTGGCTGCGACATATATGTTGTACAACAGATGGTAAAAATGGACGAGGACTACGCGGTCATTTTCTTAGGATACGGACTAGTTTTTTTAACCTAACCGACCCTTAACCTAACCTCCTAAAGGGTGGGGGGGCCTCCAGATGGGGAGGGTGTGTCTGTATGCGTTATTAGACAACTATATAATTTCTTCGATGTGTATATAAGTTTAAAGGTTACGCGGAAGGGAATTGATACTGCACAGCATACTGAAGAAAAAAAATACAGAAAACTTAACTATAATAACGGCAGTAGCGATCGCACAGTTCTCGTCCATTATATCTCCTCAGCCAAATACCCCGCATTCCCCCAAGCTTGTTTTGGGGGAGAAAGGGAAGTATGGACAAGCACTAGAATAATACCGAACAATCGACGGCGGGGAAAGTTTTGCCAACAGTTTCACTTGTAATAGTTGAAAAGCAGGAATAAAAGGTTTTTTATAATTGGCCACTACATTTTTCGAAGACATTATTTTCTATTTAGTTTTGATGTGTTTTGAATAAATTTAGCTCTTGTTTATAGCGGGAATTAATATATTTTTTTATACCGCCCCATCATACCCCCCCAAGTTGTAATTTCTGTCAGTAACGATTAGGTTAGGTTACGGTCAGGTTAGGTATACAGAAGCACAGGTAAAAGTTTATTAGATATATAGGTACATTTTCGGGTGCAGAACAAAGAATACGTCGGAAACAATTATTTTTGAGGTGTGTAAGAGTCAAAATACACTATATCTAGGTTAATATTCCTAGATCTGGGTAAATTTCCCTAAATCTAGATTTTCCACCCTGGATCTAGGGATTTTTTTTAGAACCAAATTTAACCCAACCTCCTAGCGGATTTAACCTAACCTAACCTAGCGAGGGCTCCGGCTCCCTCGACCCCCAGTAATCTAACCTAACCTCCTAACCTTATCAAATTTAACCTAACCTACTAGCGGGGGCTCCTCCGGGTCCTCCCCCCTCAACCCCTCGGTAACATGACAAAATTCTGCCTTACCTCCTAGCGAGGCTGAGTGGGTGTTCTCGACACTCCGGTTATCATTAGGTTTGTGAGGATCGTAAGGTTTACACGTCTCTGGACTTGGAAGAAATCCAATCCATTTACCCTAGATCTAGAGAATTTTTACAACCCTAACTCAAAAACTGGTTGCGACGCCTATTTTGTACCTCAGTCAAATATCCTGCATTCCCTCAGGTCCCTAAGCTTGTTTTCGGGAGATGGGGGAATATGGGCATTGGGCAAACACTAGAATAATACTGATATGTATATCGAGTCCTAGAAAAAAGTAATACTTGACGGCGTGAAATGTAGGATTTCTCACCGATGGGAACGAGAAATCCGGTAGACTAGAGTACAATACCATAAACCTGGCCCAAGGGCTAAAAGTTCGTTTTTGTGACCCTCTCCTTTTTCAGATAATCCGATAGACTTTGATGTGTTTTGAAAGAATCTGACCTTTGTTTTTCTTGGTAATCACTAGTTATTATTTTATCCCCTTGACAGAAGCAAGACATTGTTGCTTGGAAGAGTTTGATTAAAGAGTCATCACAATAAGGTATGGTAATAGTCAAAATAAGTTACATCATTGGGAAGCCTGAGGTTTTTAAGGTTGGTTAGGTTAGTTTAATTAAGGAAAGGGGGTCCTTTGGGGTCATGTCCTCCCATGTTAGATTAGGTTTAGTTCCGTTTTATTCGTAATCTATATTTTTCTGGTAGATTTGATGTATTTTGGAACAATCTGAACTGTGTTTTTGAGATTGGTTATGTATCCGAACTTAACTGAATCTCCCCCACTAGTTTACTAACCTAACATGGACATTAGTTACCTAACCTAACCCAACCGATCAAGTTATTGCTGGTATTGGTACATTGGTAATTACCAATGTACCAATCATTATTTTTATATTATTTTCATTATGATTATAATCAATGAATGCAGAAACACCGGTAGAAGCTTATTAAATGTTTATACTGAGTACTATAATATCAAGATCAAGAACTAGAACTATCACAGAAAATTAGAAGTCCCGCCGATGTAAAAAATTGTAAAAAATATATATTATATAAGATATTTTTAATAGGAAGGCGTGTACATATGAGATATGAAAATCAAACTAACCTAACCCCACCTTTTGACTCACTAACCTAACCTGGCCTAACCTAACCCCACCTTTCGACTCACTAACCTAACCTAACCTAGCCCCACGTTTTAACCTCCAAACTAAAGCCCAATCCTCATTAAAAAGTGTCCACGGCAAGGGAAGAATCGAGGCGATGCAGGTCACAAGAGGAAGAAGAGTGAGGCTGATGTAAACACTTGTCTCTGTCCTCCTCAACAAGTCATATCTCCAAAAGTAATTATTTGCGACGAAAGCTCATAGAGAGAATGCTTCCTAGAATCCAATAAGTTAAACAGAAACCAAACTCCCAATTGTGTAGCGCATTTCGGTCCTATTGTAAAATAATACCACCTTTGGTTCTAATTATTTGGTAGCTACAACCCATTAACTAGGATATAGGGTGACTTGCAATTACATATCATTATAAACTAAGCACATGAGCCTGAATACCAAGCTACATAATCATCAATCACGATTTAATACAGGTAAGAAACGTCAGGAAGGTGGCTAGTATATTTCTCGGATGCATGAGCTATATTTCTGAGATAAGACAGCTTCACCTACTTCCTGCTACGCAAAAAATCACGTTATAATCTAATCATTCACTCTATTTTATATGCGAGCAGTAATGTGGACGATATAAGCGGAGTACAGTGTTTACGCAAATCTACTTCCAGGCGCTGTCGCCAGCTTGGCTAAGATTTCCACGGTATCACACGCTCTTCTATGCAACCATAAACATGCCATAACGAACGCATCAAAGACTTCATTTAAAGTCCGATAAATATTTTTGGAGGTTATTTACATCAAATAGCATATGAACAAAAACTTAGTATCGTTTGAATACTTTTTTGTTTATTGTAAGGCATCCATCGCATGGGCGGTACCATGCGATCAGCATATTGTATCGTTCCAATATAATGTATGCAATTACTACGGACTGGGAATGCCCGCTTACCACCACCATTTGCATGGAAATGACTAGGAATATCAGGCTATCTCGCATCGTATATTTTTCTAAGCTTTATTTAAATAGTTTGACTTTCTAACATATTTACAACCCATTAGACTATTTCTATATATTCCCATTTACCTATTACGTATTCAAAAAATGCTTCGAATAATTTGTAAAAAAAACAACAACTTCTAATGTCATAAGTTATGATTCATTTAGTATTATGGATAAGTTATGAACAAAAAACCTTATGATTCATTTAGCATTATAGATGAGTTATGATTCATTTAGCTTTATGAATGTATTGTCTGTTAGCAATATAGTAACGTACTTGTAGTTAAAATGTATGAAATAATTTGAAACCCGCCAAGGATCTTTCACCTCATTTATCGCCGCTGAATTATCCATCATTAATAATCTGACCTCCCGTACCTGAGTTGACCTAACCTGGCTGGACATGGACTTATCTGACCTGACCTCACCTCCCCCTCCTACGTTGATTAATCCCCAAGGCTGGTCATGACTGTTCTTAATCCTCATAGTTACCTTTAATATATATATATATATATAAACTGTCTCTTTATGTTTCTTTTCTTCATATTAGTAAGATATTCTGTTGTACCCTGTTCTTGTCATGACTTCTTTAGCCTCATAGTTACCTTGAAAATACGTCAAGTCTATGTTTTTTTTCTTCATATTAGTAAAATGTCCTGTTATACTCTAATCCATAAATACATCCAACATATTCTTTGATGTTTTCCATAGAATGATCTTAACTTCTTTACATCACGAACCGTCCTTGATATGTATAACTCGTCCTCACACTTCTTCCATAATATATCATCTTTTCTGTATTGCTATCGTGTGTAAACCTTCGAGTCTTGGCGCCGAAATGTCTGCCTTAACCCCTGCACGTCCAGATCTTTCCTTTGCTCTAAAAAATCGTCTGTTGTTAGCCATAAAATTTTGAAAAATAACTTAATATATGTACCAAATTAGTTACTCGACAAGAATACTAAACAGGGCATGTCTATAAAATATTGCTTATAGTCACTAAAAATTGTCTAATGGTACCCAAATTACAATGGAAATTACGTTCTGGGTCTCAAGAGGTTAACATCTGAAAGGCTGAAATGAATACTCGGGTGAGAATTATCAGGAATTCAGCCTTGGGTTATGATTAAGGATTCCGCGGTGTTAGAATTCCTTAAATAATGGTAATGATAATGATAGTAAAAGATAATGATTATAGTGATGGTGATGATAATGATAATGATGAAAAAATAATAATAACAATAATCGTAATTAGGGTAACAATAAAAATAATTATCCCCCCCACCCCACCCTCCCACCCACCCACCTACCCACCCACCCACCCACCCACCTAACTAAGATAGAGATATGCACAGACAAGTAAAGATAAGATAGAGATATGCACAGACAAGTAAAGATAAGATAGAGATATTCACAGACAAGTAAAGATAAGATAGAGATATGCTAATAGACAATTAAATATAAGATAGAGATATGCACAGACAAGTAAAGATAAGATAGATATATGCACAGACAAGTAAAGATAAGATGGAATGGAAGTTTATTATTGTTCTGTGTGCAAACTACACTTTTTCACCACCAAAGAGTGAAAAAATATTACAAATTAATTATTGATCAATCATTTCAATGCTGAATGTGTGAGGAGAAATATAATAACAGTTAATGTGGACAACAGGAAGGGGAAAGCACTCGATAAAACATATAGTAAATGTTATGAGTTTGCATATCAATATGATGGTGAAGAAATAAAGAAAAGTAGTTAAGAAAAATAGTAAAAAATAATAGCGTAAAAGTAATAGAGGAGATGATTAGAATAATGTAAATGTTTGTACGGAACATTTGATTTTTTCTTTTTCTTACGTTGAAATTTATAGCGCCTGTAGGCTATTAATCTTCCTCTCATTGGTTTTATTATAGGTATAGGGTATAGTGTTGTAGTGGTTGTAATAGCGTTGTAATGATGTAGATGGCGAGTTGTGATGATGGTGGTGGTGGTGGTAAAGAGTTGTAGTTGTAGTTGTGTTGTAGATGTGTTGTAGTTGTAGTAATAATGGAAAATGTTACTGTTTACATTTCCATAGTTGTTGTATTTGTTGTGATGTTATGAGTGTTACAGCCACGGTGATTGTTGTGATGTTATGAGTGTTACAGCCACGGTGATTGTTGTGATGTTATGAGTGTTGCAGCCACGGTGATTGTTGTGATGTTATGAGTGTTGCAGCCACGGTGATTGTTGTGATGTTATGAGTGTTGCAGCCATGGTGATTGTTGTGATGTTATGAGTGTTACAGCCACGGTGATTGTTGTGATGTTATGAGTATTGCAGCCACGGTGATTGTTGTGATGTTATGAGTGTTGCAGCCACGGTGATTGTTGTGATGTTATGAGTGTTGCAGCCACGGTGATTGTTGTGATGTTATGAGTGTTGCAGCCACGGTGATTGTTGTGATGTTATGAGTGTTGTAGCCAAGGTGATTGTTGTGATGTTATGAGTGTTGCAGCCACGGTGATTGTTGTGATGTTATGAGTGTTGCAGCCCACGGTGATTGTTGTGATGTTATGAGTGTTGCAGCCACGGTGATTGTTGTGATGTTATGAGTGTTGCAGCCACGGTGATTGTTGTGATGTTATGAGTGTTGCAGCCACGGTGATTGTTGTGATGTTATGAGTGTTGCAGCCACGGTGATTGTTGTGATGTTATGAGTGTTACAGCCACGGTGATTGTTGTGATGTTATGAGTGTTACAGCCACGGTGATTGTTGTGATGTTATGAGTGTTACAGCCACGGTGATTGTTGTGATGTTATGAGTATTGCAGCCACGGTGATTGTTGTGATGTTATGAGTGTTGTAGCCACGGTGATTGTTGTGATGGTATGAGTGTTACAGCCACGGTGATTGTTGTGATGTTATGAGTGTTACAGCCACGGTGATTGTGTGTTGTTATGAGTATTGCAGCCACGGTGATTGTTGTGATGGTATGAGTGTTACAGCCACGGTGATTGTTGTGATGTTATGAGTGTTACAGCCACGGTGATTGTTGTGTTGTTATGAGTATTGCAGCCACGGTGATTGTTGTGATGTTATGAGTGTTGCAGCCACGGTGATTGCTGTGATGGTATGAGTGTTGCAGCCACGGTGATTGTTGTGTTGTTATGAGTGTTGCAGCCACGGTGATTGTTGTGTTGTTATGAGTGTTACAGCCACGGTGATTGTTGTGATGTTATGAGTATTGCAGCCACGGTGATTGTTGTGATGTTATGAGTGTTGCAGCCACGGTGATTGTTGTGATGTTATGAGTGTTGCAGCCACGGTGATTGTTGTGATGTTATGAGTGTTGCAGCCACGGTGATTGTTGTTATGTTATGAGTGTTGCAGCCACGGTGATTGTTGTGATGTTATGAGTGTTGCAGCCACGGTGATTGTTGTGATGTTTATGAGTGTTGCAGCCACGGTGATTGCTGTGATGGTATGAGTGTTGCAGCCACGGTGATTGTTGTGATGTTATGAGTGTTGCAGCCACGGTGATTGTTGTGATGTTATGAGTGTTGCAGCCACGGTGATTGTTGTGATGTTATGAGTGTTGCAGCCACGGTGATTGTTGTGATGTTATGAGTATTGCAGCCACGGTGATTGTTGTGATGTTATGAGATAGCAGCCACGGTGATTGTTTGTGATGTTATGAGTGTTGCAGCCACGGTGATTGTTGTGTTGTTATGAGTGTTGCAGCCACGGTGATTGTTGTGATGTTATGAGTGTTGCAGCCACGGTGATTGTTGTGATGTTATGAGTATTGCAGCCACGGTGATTGTTGTGATGTTATGAGTGTTGCAGCCACGGTAATTGTTGTTATGTTATGAGTGTTGCAGCCACGGTGATTGTTGTGATGTTATGAGTGTTGCAGCCACGGTGATTGTTGTGATGTTATGAGTGTTGCAGCCACGGTGATTGCTGTGATGGTATGAGTGTTGCAGCCACGGTGATTGTTGTGATGTTATGAGTGTTGCAGCCACGGTGATTGTTGTGATGTTATGAGTATTGCAGCCACGGTGATTGTTGTGATGTTATGAGTGTTGCAGCCACGGTGATTGTTGTGATGTTATGAGATAGCAGCCACGGTGATTGTTGTGATGTTATGAGTGTTGCAGCCACGGTGATTGTTGTGATGTTATGAGTGTTGTAGCTACGGTGATTGTTGTGTTGTTATGAGTGTTGCAGCCACGGTGATTGTTGTGATGTTATGAGTGTTGCAGCCACGGTGATTGTTGTGATGTTATGAGTGTTGCAGCCACGGTGATTGTTGTGATGTTATGAGTGTTGCAGCCACGGTGATTGTTGTGATGTTATGAGTGTTGCAGCCACGGTGATTGTTGTGATGTTATGAGTGTTGCAGCCACGGTGATTGTTGTGATGTTATGAGTGTTGCAGCCACGGTGATTGTTGTGATGTTATGAGTGTTGCAGCCACGGTGATTGTTGTGATGTTATGAGTGTTGCAGCCACGGTGATTGTTGTGATGTTATGAGTGTTGCAGCCATGGTGATTGTTGATGTTGGTTGGTATTGTTGTTGATGTTGGTATTGATGGCTTTGTTGTTTCTGTGTTAGTTAGTGATGATGCTGTAAAATATCATCCTTGCATCATCGATGTTGGTGTTGTATTAGCATGACTCGTTCGTTCCTTTGAGGCTAAAACATAAACCCTCTTCTATCTATCTAACATAAACCCTCCTCTATCTATCTAACATAAACCCTCCTCTATCTATCTAACATAAACCCTCCTCTATCTATCTAACATAAACCCTCCTCTATCTATCTAACATAAACCCTCCTCTATCTATCTAACATAAACCCTCCTCTATCTATCTAACTACATATCTGTTTGCGTTTTTTTTTTTTTTTTTTTTTTTTTTTTTTTAGTTCTATTCATTTATTCTATTATGTTTCATTTTTATCATTTATTTGCCCATTTATTTACTTATTTATTTTGTGTGTTTTGATGCAAGAACAAAAACCCATATCTGTCTATCTATCTTTCTGGTTTTTTTTTTGTGTTTTTCTTCTATTTCTATACATTTATTAATTATATTTTGTTATAAATTATTTCATTTATTTGTCTATTTCTTTATTTTTGTGTTCGTGCTCTCTCTCTCTCTCTCTCTCTCTCTCTCTCTCTCTCTCTCTCTCTCTCTCTCTCTCTCTCTCTCCACTCACCTAGCTACACCTGCCACGCCCCCCCAGCGCCCACGCCCTTCCCTAGGGGCGTGTAACTGTGCTGGTCGCCATGATAACACAGTCTCGCGCCGCTGCCCTTCACTAGTGCTGTGTGGTGTGTGTGCGTCCCCTGTGTTGTGTGTGTGTGTGTGCGTCCCCTGTGTTGTGTGTGTGTGCGTCCCCTGTGTTGTGTGTGTGTGCGTCCCCTGTGTGGTGTGTGTGTGTGCGTCCCCTGTGTTGTGTGTGTGCGCGTTCCCTGTGTTGACGCCAGCATACCCTGCCTCGCTGCTGCATCACACACACACACACACACACACACACACACACACACACACACACACACACACGTACACACACAGCTACTGACCCCCTTGGCCTTAATCAAGCTGTGATAATGATGATGATTATGACAATGATAGTACTAATGATAAGACGATAGTATGTAAAATAATAATGACATAATTAATGTTTTTGATAATGATAATATTGATCATTGTAATAGCAGTAATGGCAAAAAATAATGATGAAAAAAAATCAAGTTCTACTACTATTACAATAATATTGGTAAAAGTAATAATGATAATAATAATAAGGTTATGATGATAATGATAATGACAATAGCAATGATAATGATTATGATAGTTATTTCAATTATGATAGTAGTAGTAATAAAAAAAAATATATTATTATCAATATTATTCAAAGACCGTTTATCTATGATTCAAATACATTAGAATACATGAAAACAGATGGATGATCGTTGCCCCCCCCCCCCCTTTCATTTGCAACTGTAATTTTTACTGATTTATTTCGTCATTTCAGTGTTTTTGTCATAGTTTTGTTTAATGTTCACCGTTTGTCATGAACTATGTATGCATGAATGCGTACGTATTCAATCTTTATAAAAAAAAAGGGGAGAGAGAGGGGGAGAGGAAGATGAGAAGAGAGAAGGAGAGAGAGGGGAAGAGGAGGAAAAGGAGAAGGGGAGAGAGAGAGGAGAGAGAGAGAAGAGAGAGAGAAGAGAGAGAGAGAGAAGGGGAGAGGGGAAGAGAGAGAGAGAGAGAGAATATACGGGAGTAATGAGATATTTTTGTTCAATTGGTGACGAGTATTGACTCACGCTGTCACAGGCTTAAATTGAGTAAACACACCGTAACTTTGCCCTTTACTTAACATTAAATAGCTGTCACCAACATATGTCAATAAAGTACCCAGGTCGCTGGATCACAAACAAATAATACGCTGCCACAAGGAAGACAACGTAATGTGGAGGACGTGTGAAGCAGCACCGAACCAGGAGGATGAGTCGTAGGGTTACTAAATCTTGTAACCCATACAGGTAGACGAGGCGGCGGGCCAGGGCGTAGGTGAGGTCCGTAGCTCCCTGTAACCCATACAGGTAGACGAGGCGGCTGGCCAGGGCGTAGGTGAGGTCTGTAGCTCCCTGTAACCCATACAGGTAGACGAGGCGGCGGGCCAGGGCGTAGGTGAGGTCCGTAGCTCCGTGAGTGCTGTGTCGAGTGTGAGTGCGGTCGCAGGAATCTATCTCTGTCCCGGTCCATCCTCGTTATATACCCGACGGTCCACGTGACTCCTGTGACGTGGCCGTGAAGAAGGTGGTGCCCCCTTGTGGTCGTGCTTCATTGAACCGCCTTGCTTCGAAGCTTCGGGGCACCACATGAGTAACTCTTCTCATTTTCTAGAAACTGCCTCCCTCTCATTTTCCTTGTTCTCACTAAAATATTTCCTAAAGTGCACGAATATTGTATTTTTAAGGAGGTTATTCTTTCATTAGAATTAGCTGGCTTAATGTTCTTCTTTGTGTTCTGAACTCTCCACCTTCCTTCTCCTTTGTTGTCTCATCGCCTTACTTATTTTTTTGTCACTTTTAATCAATCAGAAACTCCTCCTCCTCCTCCTCCTCCTCCTCTCTCCCCCCTCCCTTTCCCCCAACCCTTTTCCCCCCCCTCTCCCCTCTCCCCCCCCCCCCCCCCCCCCAAAAAAAAAACCCCCCCCCCCCCACCCCCCCCCCCAAAAACCCCCCAAAAACCCCCCCCCCCCCATCCCCCCCCCCCCGGCCCCCTTTTTTCCCCCCCCCCCGCCCCCCTTTCCCCCCCAAAACCCCACCCCCCGGGGGGCCCCCCCCCCCGAAAAAACCCCCCCCCCCCCCCTTTTAAAAAACCCCCCCCCATTCCCCCCCCCCCCCCAAATCAGTACCTTTCCCCCCCTCCTAAAAAAAAACCTCAAAAAAAAAAATCCCAGCGCCCCCCAAAAGGCGCCAGCAAGCTGCCCCACCACCCTGAAACCTACACCAACACTGAGCCCCCCACTCTTAACCTCATCCACCAACCCCTTTCCTTACCTCCCCTCTCCTACTGGCCCCCGGGCAGAGGGTCCGACCAATTTTAACCACACCAACATTTTGCCAGGGCCCCCCTCAAGGCCATAATACCCCTACCCGGAAGTACCACAATCCGATGTGATGAAAGGGCGGGGCTGATTGGTGTGCCTAAGAAAAACCACCCGGGTAGGACCGGGTCACCCCCAGGGGCAAATTACCTTTTGGAATCCCAACCATACATCCTCCTGACTCCTCCTTTTCTTCCTCCTCATCTCTCCTCCTCCTACTCCTCCTCATTCCTTTCTCCTCCTCCTCCTCCCCTCCTCCGCATCATCCGCCTCCTCCTCCTCTCCTCCTCCTACTCCCTCCTCCTCCTCATCCCTCCTCCTCCTCCTCTCTCCTCCTCCGATCCCCTTCCTCCCCCTCCTCCTCCTCCTCCTCCTCCTCCTCCTCCTCCTCCTCCTCTCCTCTCCTCCTCCTCCTCCTCCTCCTCCTCCTTCCTCATCCTACCTCATTCCTCCTACGCCTCCTCCTCCTCCTCCTCCTCCTCCTCCTCATCCTCCTCCTCATCTCATCATCTCCCCTCCTCCTCCTACCTCCTCCTCCTTCCTCCTCCTCCTCACTCCTCCTCCTCCTCCTCTCCCCTCCTCCTCCTCTCCTCTCCCTCCTCCTCCTCCTCCGCCTACCTCCTCCTCTCTCATCCTGCCTCCCTCCTCCTCCTCCCTCCTCCTCCTCCTCCTCCTCCTCCTCCTCCTTCCTCCTCCTCCTCCTCCTCCTCCTCCTACCTCCTCCTACTCCTCCTCCTCCTCCTCCTCCTCATCATCCTCCTCCCTATGCTGCCTCCCAGGAAAGCGCCAGGCAAGGCTGCCGCACCACCCCTGAAACCTACACCAACACTGACGCCTACACCACACTACATTAGGGACCTCATAACACACACAGTAGCCCGCTGTAACTGTTACACTACTACTCTCGTACCTGTGACGGGCTGTGGTTTCAGTTAGGGTCCTGACAAGTTAGTGGACCAACCATCGGGATTTAAGTACCAGGGGTCACTGCTGCAGGAAGGCATGAAGTGACGGCGTTCCTACATGGAAAGTACCACAATCCGCATTGTGATGAACGGAAGCGGGGCCTGATTGACTGCTGCTCCCAAGAAAGCGCAGCAAGGCTGCAGCAACCACCCCTTGAACCTCCACACTGTGTCACACCATTACAAAACACACATAACATGACTAATCTATCAAGCACTAAACCTACCCCACAAACTAGTAGTAGTAGCCATAGATTACAGGGCTTTCAACTTTCCTCCACAAAATTCCATGCAGTTTTTTCATATTGCATGGTATCACTTCTTTTCCGGCCAGCTGCGGGGCGAGGGATTGTGTGGAGTGGGGAGGGGCTTCTACTCCTATCCTTTCTCTATTATTATCTAGTAGTGTTAGTGTAGTTAAAGCAAACAGTCTGTAAGGACCTATCGGGTCTGTTGCTGTTGGTTTCATTTGTATTTGCATTCCTCCTCCTAACCACAAACATATTGGTAAATGATAATAAGAGTATGGGTCCCCCGTACCAATGACTACTTAATGCAGTTTTATTAAAGAAGACGAAGCTCCATTACCAGAAACAGTAAACATGTTTTGCGGATCCCCCGAAAGATGACCTTAGATTGGAATAGGAGAGATAACAGTAGACGAAATATAAAAGTATTTGCAAAAACTTACCCCAAAACCCGGGGGGTTAACAAAATCTCTTGCCAAATTTACTTTGCAAATTCATAGACACTTTCGCTCCCTTTAAAAACTTTTTTCAAAAAACGCAAAAGGGACAAAAAGTTCCTATTGGGAAATAGCAAATGTTACACCGATATTAAAGAAAAGGGATAAAGCCTCAAAAGTAATTTTTCGCCCAAATTATCAACTCTGTGATTGTTAAACTTTTTGAAAAAATATTGCGGTAAAATAGTGCTTTTCTCGATGAAAAAACTAAATTAAAAAATCCCAGCATGTTTCGAAATAAAAAACCCTGCTAAAACCACTCTTTTTTTTCAATGTCATTTATTAAAACGGGGACGCAAATTCCCTCTGATTAATATCCTTGATTTTCGAAAGCCTTCGATCCTTTTCCCCTAAGCGACTTTTGATAAAGCTAAGGGCACATGGCTTAGGAGGGGTTTTATGTCATGGATTGGCGATTGGTTTTTCAAATCGAAAAAAACGGGCAGTAAAAAAATGGCGAGGCATCTGATTGTTAGTGTTCTATGGGGTGCCTCGGGGCTGGGTCCTGGCTACTTTTTTTTTGATATATATAATATCTGGCTGGGGACTTGTCTCTAAATATCGAATTTGAGATGAAAAAAAAATTGGGGCGGAAAAGCAAACCAGGGAAAGCTGCGAACTCTTACAACGTGTCTCGACCATTACAATTTGGGTGATAAGGGGCTTAAATTAAATTTCCGATAAATTAAAGAATATATGGGAAACGATAACCTCAAATATCTTAAAAGCAAAATAAATTTTTAACTGGGTTCAGCGGGAAAAAGGATTTAGGTGTCTCCGAAAATGATCTTAAAACCATTTCGCTTCCCCACTGCCAGTAAAAAGGGTGAATATGATGTTGGGCTCATTAAACCAATTTTAAACAAAAAATCCAAAAGTAATGACACGATTATACCGTCTTTGGATAGCCGCATTAGAATATGCCGTAAAATTCTGGTCGCCTGTTTCGTAAAAAATCAACCAAAATTGGATCATGCAAAGAAGAGCAACCAAAAAAATTTCCCATCTCTGCAAAAATCTTTTATAAGAGAGTGCGGAAATTTAAATATGTTTTCCTTAAAAAGGATCGTAGTCCGGGGGACTTGATAAAAACCCTTTAAGATCCTAAAAAGGATTTGATGTCATTAATCAGAAAAACCTATTCAAACTTTCTCCAAAATGATAACAAGAAAAAAACGGTTTAAAACAAAACGTCATCGTGCATCACATTCTCCGTAAATATTTTTTCAATTCTAAGTTTTTGATCGTGGAAAGTTACCGAAAATGGTGCCACAAATAACTACTTTTTAAAAACAGACTTGACGCCACTGAAAACCGAAGCCGCAAAAAACTACATTTAAAAACAACTTGACGCCACTGTAAAACCGAAGCCAGCACAATAACTACTTTAAAAACGACTTGACGCACACTGTAAATAAAGGGGATTGATATCCCGTCGAATGCTTTATAGCCCCCCCGGACGAGTAGTGTGTGTAGTTGTATTTTAGTATATTCATATCCTATCATTCCTCACTACAAAATTTCCATGTTCCTATCTTCTTTGGACAGGTATCATTTTCCAACGTTCGTCTTCATTTTTTGATAGTTAGTAGTATGTATAAACAGATCCCTAGTTTTGGACCAATATCTCCGGGTGTCTGTTACCCTATGTTTCCTTGTTTTCCCCCCCTCCTCCTCCTCCCCCTCCCCCTCCTCCTCCTCTTCCTCCTCCTCCTCCCCCCTCCCCTCCCCCCTTCTCCCCCTCCTCCTCCTCCCCTCCCCCTCCTCCTCCCTCCTCCCCCTCCTCCTCCTTCTCCTCCCCTCCCTCCCCTCCTCCCCCTCCTTCCCTCCTCCTCCTCCTCCCCTTCCCCATTTCCTTTCCCTTTTCCTTTTCCCTCTTCCTCCTCTCTACTATTATTCCCCCTCACCACCAACAGCAACAACACAACAACAACATACTCTATACTACTACTACTACACTACTACATACTACTACTACACACTTACTACTACTAACACTACACACTAACTACTACTACTATACTTACTACTACTACTACTACTACAACAACAAAAACCACTACTACCACAAACCACAAAAAATCATAAAAACCACCCCCAAATGAATCGAACACGCCACCAGACAGCTCCTCCTCCCCTTTACATAAAAAACGGGCCCAAATCGGGGGTATGAATGCTATAAATGAAAAATAAAAGGGGGTTTTTCGGTTCTTCCCCATTCCCGGTTCTCCCATTCCGCTTAAACCCCTTTCATTCCGCTCCTTAGCCCCTTTGGCCCCCGAACGAATTTTTTCATGAAATTTGATCCCATTAGAAAATTTTCTAATTAAGAAATTTTTTTATGATTATTTTTTGGGATTTTTTGTTCGCCCTAATTTGGTTATTAAGTTAGTTTTCGTAATTTTATGCAAACACAGACGATTTTGTTTAGCAAAAAAAAAATCTGGGTGTAAAAGGGGTTTTTAAAGAAAATATTATTTTTAAGTTAAAATTAAAAAAGGGGTTTTGTTAAAGTTTTTTGGGGGGGACGCATTTTCGTAGCTTTTTTACGTTTGTTAATTTTTTTTTCAGACTGCCTTTTAAAAACCATAGGACAAATAGACAGACTTTTGGGATAATAAAAAATTAATATTGAGTATAGGTATATGGATACTCAAAAATAAATTTGACTAAAGAATCTTTTACCATTTTTTTTCCAAACTCTCTATGCCCAATAAGCACATACTTTTCGCAAATTTGGGTTTTGCTAAATTTTTATTCACATTCATTTTTACCTTGCTTTAACATTATTTCTACTACTTTTTCCCTTTATTTCTACACTTTCACATTCATTTCTACTTCTACTCTCAATTCATTTCTATACTTTTACATTTTTTCACTACTTTCACATTCCTTTTTTACTTTACTTTTCCCTTAATTTCTACTTTTACTTGCAATTTATTTTACTACTTTCACATTTTTTCTACTATTTTACAATTTTTACTGCTTCACATTTTTTCTATTCTCTTTCACATTTATTTATACACTTTCACATTTTTTCTCTACTTTTACATTAATATTACTTCTATTCACATTAATTTATATACATACTTCACAATTTTTTTCTTCCTACAATTTTTTTTTGGCTTTACCTCATTCCTTTCCTTTAACTCACCCATTTACTTTTTATTACACATATTCACTTTATTACCATATTTCAATTTTTTACCATATTTCATATTAAAATCACATTCCTTTCTATTATAAGTTTTTTTGTCCTGACTTCCGACCCTAACTCGAACTTTACCCCTTGCTATTCATCAATTTTTCCCCATCATTTTTTCTGACCGAAATTTAGATAACTTCTCTTACTTCTGTTTTTTTGGCAAAAAAATAATGGGGTTTTGTTTTCCACTCAAGTGCCAGCTTTTTTCCTTAAAAAATTGCCCGGCCTTTAATAAAACTAATAACAAAAGGGTTTTTTACCTTTAGTGGGGAATTTTTGATGGTTTTTCATGCAAGGTTTCTTTATAACGCTTGTTTTTTTCCTGCAACAGTTTCGGGGTAAAATTTTTTCCCCTCCAAACTACATCAGGTTTATAAGTATGACTCTAAAAACGAGGGTTTTAAGGTTGTTTGCGTGGGAATAATGGTTTCCCCGTCATGCAAACAACTCTTTATGACGCTTTTTTCCTCATGTCCAACGTTTTTTTGGGTCGAAAATTTGGGGGTTCTCGGCGTTTGATCCCAAATTTCCCGCAGATTTTCCCAAATTTTTGCCCCCAAAAAGTTTACAATGAGACGGCCTTGCAGATGGGGGCTGTTTCTCTTTGCGTTATTTTCTTTTTTTTTTTTTTTTTTTTTTTTTAAAATCAAAAGGACTGGGCAAGGGACAAAAAAAAAAAAAGGTAAAAAAAAACCGCTGGTGCCGTCCCCGTAAAGGAGACAGTAAGGAATAAAGGAATGCGGGGGGGGCCAATTTAGTTCGGGAGGTGTCTTGTCACTCCTGTCTTGAAAAAAAATTTTAATCGTAGGAAGGGGGAAAATAAAAAAATAAGAAATTTAGAGTTTATCAGTGAAAGGGTGAAGGAGTAAAAATACTGATTTAACTTTACTTAGGAGATGGAAAGAAAAGGGATGAAATGAGTAAAATCTTGTGCAGCGAGGCCCCGGAGGGGGGGGGTATGAGTTGCAAGTTCAGAAAAGCAGTGGCATGAAAAAAAACGGGAGAAAAAAAACATGAAAGCACTTGGGCGGGATTTAAAGATTTAAGACAGTCAGTCAAGGGGGGGGATTTGATAGACGAAAAGTTTTACTCACCCCGTTTTGGAAGCTGTATGAGTGGATCCTCCCCAACCTGTGCATACTCCATACATGGGCGGTGGCCCTTCAAGCAAGCAAATGGGCGAGAAAAAAAAGGACGCGACGCCCCGGACACCTAACTTCTTAAAAGCTGTTTAAAAGATGAGACGTGAGATTTCCAGTTCACTTTTTTGTAAAGGAAGTCCCAAAGTTTATTGTGAAGGGGTGTTAGTTCACTGAGAAGAGGGATAGTTGTCTGAAGGGTTTTGTCGAGTAATAGGTAAAAATTGGGGTTTTTTTGCATTGACAAAAAAAGATTTTTCTTTTTTCTCTATCGGGCTTTCTGTCTTGCTATCGTGGGACTGTTTGTTATCCTTGACTAAAGAAACCAGGGAAGAGGATATGCAATGGCGCGTCTTCAGCCAAGTCATGAAACACCCAACTATAACTATTATAACTATAACTATATCTATATCTATAACTATAAATTATAACTATAACTATATTATTATATATGTCTCATCAGGGATCTCTTATTTTTTATCTCTTCTATCTCTATCTCTCTATCTCTTATGTTTTCTATCATCTATTTCACACTTCATTTACTTTCCATAGAGTAAATCTTTGCCTCAGCTTCATATAATTCACCTGTGAGCCTTCTTATTCCTGTATCATTATTCTAAACCTGTAAAAACCTGTAACCTGTAAACCTGGATGTGGGAGGGTGTGGGTGGGTGTTGGGAGGGTGTTGGGCGGGTGTGTGGGTGGCCCCGGGCAGGGCATGTAGTACGGTACGGTACGGTAATATTTTTCGTAATTCGTACCTCAGATAAATACAGTACCGTAGTTCCGTTCCGTACCTGAATATTTGCATCGTACCGTACTAGTACGATTAATTTCCGTAGCGTAATTTCGAACAATTTTTCGTACCAAAAAACATTTGACTTTCATAAACAAAATCAATAATTGACAAAATAACTAATAATTTTCCATTGTGATTAATATACACATACTTTTACAGGTAGTACATACAACACATAGTAACTTCTACCCATTTATCTCTATATACTATATGAGTGTAGGACAAAACACCCCTAGGAAAAAAACCCTAGGACAAAACCATCCTAG
>JACEEZ010019042.1:96046-98546 GCA_016584305.1 Chionoecetes opilio | reverse complement strand
TCCTCTCTCTCTCTCTCTCTCTCTCTCTCTCTCTCTCTCTCCTCTCTCTCTCTTCTCTCTCTTCTCTCTCTCTCTCTCTCTCCTCTCTCTCTTTTTCTTTTTCTATCAAGGGTTTTTGTATTAATTGGCATGTTTCTGTTTTCATGTCTGCTAAAATACTTGTTAACTTTCCTTACCTTCCTTCCTTTCTTCCTTCCTTCCTTCCTTCCTTCCTTCCTTCCTTCCTTCCTGCCTTCCTTCCATCTTTCCTTCCTTCCTTCCATCCTTCCTGTATTGTTTCTATCCTTCCTTCGTTCCTTTATTAGCGGTAAGCATATTTAAAATATAAATAATAAATAAATACTGCCAGTGCTATTACTCACGTGCTCAAGGCCCTGCTGTGTTTTATCTTCACTCCACACTTCGTGTTATTAAGTGACTACGCGGTAGAGTTTTGGCAAACGCACTTCTTAATATTTGCAGGGATATTAACACATTACTAACAGACTTTGAGTTCATTTTTTCTAATAACTCATGTTTAGATTCTGTTGTAAAGTATTTTACCAGTTTATTGATGACCTTAAGTGCACTGTCCTTATATCATTACTCCTGTTATACCAAACATTCCTCTTTGCTATGTTGTCATGTAAACCCTCATCTTGTATAGGTATTTGTAAGGATTAGCAACACTGAGAATCGGTATAGATACACAACGATGTAACACCAGTTAGGTATACATGTCTTTATACAATGCGAGGACGCATTGTTATAAGGGGAGAGCGATATTAGCGTACTGGTTATATATTATATGTATGTGTTAATCTAAAATCTATACTAAGACAGGATGTCCGAGTGTCTGTGTGTCTGTACTGGCGCCTAGCGGATGCTGAGTGCTGACCCCTTTTGATGAGGTTATGTTGACGAAGTATCACGCCATGGCCCATAAGAATGACGTGGACTGTCAACCCGGTGTCTTGATGCAACACGTAGACACACCTCGTCCCTGGCTCCAGAATACACACACAAGCAGTGTGTGTATCATCTCAGCGCTCTGCCCAAGGATGATGACGCTGACGAGAGTGCAACAGGCCTGAGAGACATGTCCAGCGGAACCTGCCAGTTCCGGCCTCCCTTCCTTATATGCTGCAACTGGCCGGAGGAGAGAGACAGAACACAGAGAACGAGAGGAGACGCGTTAGCCTTGCGCTCCTACTCACTCACACCTTCCTGTGTGTCTGTGTGTACCCAACACCTGGGGGTTTGGAGTACCGTGTCACGTCATTAACTGTTCCTGGCTCTGTCTATTACACACTAGTTTCATTGGCCGTTACTTAACGAACTGCGTGACATTAATAATGTATAAATCTCACAGTGTACAGATATGTATATATATCTTGTAATTATTGTTCTGGTACTTTATATTAACAAGCCTTTATAAAACAACCGCTCGACCACTTTTATTCAACTACCATCTGAAGTGTCTGGCTAGGACGGTATATGCCTACCCATCAACTCTACACTTCTGAGGCAATCAACCCCTACTGTGTCACCAACAGTTGTAAGTATTCTTACTTGGGTTGACCCCAGTTACCTGTAACATCACACAGATAAGGGTAACACCTTCCTTCCATCCTTCCTGCCTGTTCTTCGTCCATCCTTCATTCTAATTTTTCAATCCTTCCTTCCGTTCTTCTTTCATTCCTTCCCTCCTTCCTTCCTTCCTTCTTTCCTATCTAATCTTTGCCCTATTCCTTCCCTCCTTCCTTCATCGCTGCTTTCCTTCCATCCATACATCCTTATACATTTTTCGTCTATTTCTCCCTTTCTTTCTTCCTGCCATCCCTTCATCCTTCCTTCTTACTTCATTCTTTACACTCTTCTCTCCCTCTCTTTTTCTCCCTCTCTCTCTCTCTCTTTCTCCCTCTTCCCCGTTTACAGTTTTCTCTTCCATTTAATCCCCATACCCTTATACACACTTGAATACATCTCTCTCTCTCTCTCTCTCTCTCTCTCTCTCTCTCTCTCTCTCTCTCTCTCTCTCTCTCTCTCTCTCTCTCTCTCTCTCTCTCTCTCTCTCTCTCTCTCTCTCTCTCTCTCTCTCTCTCTCTCTCTCTCTCTCTCTCTCTCTCTCTCTCTCTCTCTCTCTCTCCATTAGCTCCTCACTGGTCCCCTCGCATCCCAATGTCTCTTCTTTCGCCTGCTTCCTCCCTTCCCCTTCTCTCCCCTTCGCCATTTCTTTCTTCCTCTCAACTTTCCCTGCACTTTTCCTTCCCTCTGTTTCCTCTTCTATCTCTGTTTCACTCCACCTCCCTCCTCCTCCTCCCCTCCTCCTCTTCCCCATTCACTTCTAAACACTACTGGTGTGAGGCGTGAACCCCTCTCGCTCCCTGCGACGGTTTATGGAACTGTCGCCGATAGGACTGTCGCCGAAGCATCAACGAGAACGTCGCGACGGTGAACGCTCGCCGACGCGAAAATTCTCGGCGACAGTTCCTTTTTTTTAAAAAAAAATTTTTTTTTT
>JACEEZ010019042.1:85848-89615 GCA_016584305.1 Chionoecetes opilio | reverse complement strand
ATCTGGCTCTCTCTAGTACAAATACCCGGCCTATAAGCGTAGAGGTACAAGAAGAAGAAGATCACGCCAAGGTAGAGTGTTGAGGAATTTATGGCGGTTATTAATATATCTTTCTATACCGCCCCATCCTCTCCTCCCAAGTATATTGAATATGTGATTGTCGGCTATAAGGGTTGGGTTAGATGAGATGTGGGTATTATTTAGTAAGTTGATATCAAAAGGAATAACTTGGCACTACTTCAAAGTGTGTGGAGCGGCGGTGATGAGGCCCGGGTTAACGGGGAGGGGCGTGACCTACCGCCCGGTGCCCACAACCACTTGAGTCAAGAACATAAGGAAACTACAAGAGGCCGGTAGTCTTACGTACACGTGGTAGTTCCTTCAACACATGTACATTACCTACATCCACCTTTCATCCCAAGCACTATTTTCGAAGACAACAATATATTATTTTTCCGATTTTCTGGCCTCTATGTCTGTCATTAATGTTACAGATGCCAGTGACCACCAAAATTTGTAATGAATGGTGGTCAACTAAGGGTTGCCAGACTATCTAACACAATATTTCCCAACCTGGGGGAAATTTCCCCCTGGTGGGAAATTTCAGGATTCTAAGGGGGAAATGTATCCGAGGGACATCTAAATTACTAGCATTTAGTCGACAGAAAAAAATCTCTTATAGTTCAGAGTTCAGCTATTGACTTCTTTTTTCTTTAAGTGTATATATATAGAGAGGATAGTGTCTATATAGATACTACTACACACAAAACAAAAGTTAGTCATGGTGACTAACTTAGCATACTAAAGCCGTGGGGTCTAAAACGAGTAACCCAAGTTAGTCACGCTGAGTAACAATGGTTAGTAATATTTTGAGTAACTACCTAGTAAATCTGAGTATGGTCTTAGTCAAAACAAAATGACTAACCAGCTCGTCAAGTTCACCGTTTTGAGTATCCACATTAGTAAATTGGACTAAGGGGGGGCAAAAAAGGCACCTTTAGGGGTGCAGGTTTTGCACCTTTATAGGTGCAACTTTTGCACCTTTTGGAGGGGTGCACTTTTGCATCCATATAGGTGCAGCAAATGCACCTTTAGGGGTGCAACTTTGCACCTTGAAAGGTGCAAAACGATATCACCTATGTTGCACCTTTAAGGGTGCAAGGTTGCACCTTAACACTAGGGTACAACTTTTTGCACCTTTTGGAATTGGAATTTTGGGTGCAATTTTGCACCCATATGGGTGCAAAAAATGCACCTTTAGAGGTGCAGGTTTTGCACCTTTAGAGGTGCAACTTTTGCACCTTTTGGAGGGATGCATTTTTGCACCCATATGGGTGCAACAGATGCACCTTTAATGGTGAAACTTTGCACATTTAAAGGTGCAAAATGATGTCCCACTTTTGCACCTTTAAAGGTGCAAAAGCTGCACCCACGCTCAAAACTGCAATTATTGCACCTTCTGGAGGAGTGCAACATTACACCCTATTGTACAAATAGGGTGCAATTATGCACCCCTCCAGAGGGTGCAAAAACTGCACCTCTGCACCTCCAGGAATGCAATTATAGTTATCTGTCCTTTATGGATCTTTAAAGGAAGAATTCCCAATATCATATTTTTTCATGACAAGTTGGAGTAACTTTCTATCGAAAATTATGATATCATGAATTCCTCCTTTTTTTAAGATCCGTAAAGAACAGAAATCAGCATTCTTGAAGGTGAGGTTGTTGCTGCAAGAGGGACATGTACACAAACAGCTTCTCCGATGCCCAAATCAATGTGAAAGTTCCTGCCCAATAAGTACTTTTCAAAATTAAAGCAAGGATCTTAATAAACCAGCATTCATGTTAACATTGTCTACTTTACTTGTCTTTAAAACGAAATATATGCATTAAAGGAAAAATAACAGGGTAAGGTTAATAAGGATATAATACATGATTATAGAAATACATCATTATTAAAGCTGAAACAACTTGAGATTAGAAAAAAATACAATGTTAGATTAATGTGTACATGTTTACAGGGTAGGAATGAAAGACAATCTACTTAGTTCGCGATTTGTCCTTCAACGCTAAAAGATCAGGGGGATGGAAATATATTTCCGATATTTATCTCTGCAAACTGAAAACAAATTACGTGATTTATTTTTAAATATCTTAACATCAAATCTATGGAAATTGAACCATGGAATTTTTACATATATATGACTTACTTTTTTTTCATACTAATGATAAATAAAGCAATCATCTAGATTTGTGCTTTGCAGCATTTAAGACAGGAGATTGCCAAACGCGACAGTTGGCCAACCTAACCCTATGCATTATTGCAATGGCCTTTTTTTCTTTTTTTTTACATTTGTGCCTTTAGCGCCTGTAGGCAGTGGTGACCCAGGGCTCAGATGGTAGGCTCTGGAGGTTCACTTGAGGGCTGTGATGGTTGGTCCTCGCCCGTGGTGGCGCAGGCAGGATTCTTATAGTGACGCCTTTGATTAGAGGCTCATGCCGCCCCCCTGTGTTCTCCGATGCACTCGCAATCGAAGGTGGAGTTGATGGGCATGGAATGTGAGTGTTCTTAGGCCACTCCACGGTGCAGAAAGGTTTTGAGTTTCTTCGGGGATCGAACTCGGGTCACCGAGAACGCCAGTCGGAGACGCTAACCACTCCGCTACCGCCTCCCCAACCACATCCACTCTGCTACCGCCTGCGAGTGATTAAGTGATTATTTACGGGAAAATGCTATTGGAAAGGATTGGGCCTGGCTATAATATTGTATGCAGTAAAAGTAGAAAATAGTGTACATAGCCATCATACAGGTATCAAAATATACTGCAAACACTGTTCTTATAAGTGAGATTCGTGCAACATCTTGTAGAGAAAGAAATATATAACTGAAGCTCTTTCTACTCAAACGCATTAAAGTAGGAAGGGAGTACATTAAATGCAATAAATATTTTCAAAGGTGACATTGATGAAAAGCTTTTGGATTCCTATGCAGTGTTTAAGAAAGACTAAAAAAAAAAAAAACTGGTGGATAGTTTAGCATTAAAAAACCTAACATCTGGAAAAGTACAACCTAAGAAAATGTTGTTAGAAAACTGGAAAGATGAAACAGACATTCACTGGAAAGAAGTAAGACAGACACAATAAAATAATGCAGTGGCCAGTGGGAATATGATGGCTAATTCCACATATCAAATGACTGGCCTAGATGCCATGCTGTCTATTTATTACTGCTTACAAGAATGCCAGTAGCTAATTTTAGTATATTACATGCAGTAATATGCTCCATACCATCATTTCCAACCTTATGTGCATAGCCTACCTTACACAATCTGTTTGTACATACAACATTACTATTATAACACTGCTGTACAAACAGGTTGTGTAAGCTAGGCCATGCACATAAGGTAGGAAATGATAATGCAGAATGGGTATAAATAAGACAAACTAGAAGCCGCTGTAACCTACCACTTGTGAATAATATTGTAGTTTGCGTAGAATGACAACAAAATATAAAATCTAGTTAATTATTTCAATAGTTTCTGTGAGAAAGAAACCTGGAAGTTAATGTGGGCCAAAATATGCTGATTGTATTTGGATGCAAGTGAAATACTTAATTTGCAAGGCAATGTATAGTTTGAGAGATTAGAGGTAGAAACAATGTCAAATAATATCTAATAAACATATGATAATGGAAGAGTACCCTGTGCAAACAAGGGAGCATGGAAGGGTAGATAATAGAGAACACAACAAGGAGGGGATGTAGCTTC
>JACEEZ010019042.1:48348-78348 GCA_016584305.1 Chionoecetes opilio | reverse complement strand
GAGAGTATGGGCAAACACTAGAACTTTACCTCGTTTTGTAACTAGTTTTCAAGTTCAACTCTGAGTTGAGTGTACGAAACGACTATAGTTTCATATAGATTAGACTACGAAGCAACTTTTTGGTGTACGAAATAACTTGTGTACGAACTGACTGCACCCCCCTCCTAAGTAAGCTCCATATTCCTCGAACCCCCCCGGTAACCTAACAAAATTTTACCACACACTTTATAATTACGTTTTAGAGGTATCTGAAGGAACTTGTGAAGGTTTGGTGGAACCCCCCCCCCCCACCACACACACTAATAAGGGCGGGAAAGGACACTAGAATATTACCTGCACTTATACCGCCTTTAGTGATTCTGGCGGCGGCGGGCGTCCCCCCCTCACGGCAACACTCTTGTCATCCGCCTCACCTGTGCCTTCCTGAAGAAGGCAGGTCAGCTGCCACGTCTGTTATAGCATCATAGGACATCACCAGGGCTTATAGTGTTCCCCCAAGGGATCCTCGCAGCACTGTACAACACCAACATAAACTGCCATGGTATATTGAAGTGACATACCTACTTAGAAATGCCTTACAGAAAAACCAATTTACTACTTACCAATACATACACTGATCGTGGAATGGAAAGGTTGCAATGCAAGTGCAATGTAAGTGAAGGCGAGGGAGGTATATAGCAAGGAACTCGAAGGGAGGCGAAGGGCGGCAGGATATCAAACCCAGGTCAGCAGCCGTGTAGCCATGAGTGCCGTGAGTCTGGCTGGCCTCGCCACTATTATGCTGGCTGCTGTTGTTGTTTAGGGCTGCGAGGATCCCTTGGGGAACACTATGAGCCCTGGTGATGTCCAATGATGCTATCACAGGCGTGGCAGCTTCCCTGTCTTCCTCAGGAATCGCGGCACTATTCAAGTATTTAACCCAAAGCAAAACAAGCGAACAATTGACGTCTATGATGCGCAATACTCTGCTCTTCACAACTCTTATTTTATTTGTCATGCTTCCTTAATTAATACTATACTTACTTCAAGAACCAATTAAGAGAAAAAAAATTATTACTTACCGTATAATCCTTTGCCTTGCTCTGCACAGGGCACACTGCTTAGCCATGATCATGATGGATATTCTCTTCTCAGTATCTCTTTCTTCTCTGCAGCATGTCTAACCGAACCAAATCACTCTTGCGCCAATATTTACTTTATCTTCATCAGTTTTTCAACTCAATTAAATGTGTAGTGCTACTTGACATATTTCGGAGGAGAAAGGCAAGCGTCGCAATATGAATAAATGCTTTCAAAGAACCGTCCTTTTTAAGACTTATAATATATTATCATGATCAATTAGTGCTTGGTACAGAATCAGTGTTGTATTCCAATATTTCACAAAGAGTAATCTTTGATAACCAGAAGTTAAGTTTGTCCGTAACACGATACACTGTGACTAACACATTCGTCATGGGTGTTTGTTGACGACGGCTTTGAACTAACTTAGCGTTTTGTGTGAACACACACACACACACAACCAAACACCATATTACACGGCCGTCGCAACTTAGCCGCCGTGCCGCCGCTATAACGCCCCGCCCGCCCGCCGCCCGCGGTTAATATAGCAAACCAACACGCACACACACACACACACACACACACACATTTTTTATTTAATCCCATTCACGCCCAGATCTTTCCGTGCTATATAATCGTCGTTGTTAGCCATACAATTACTAAAATATCTTGATATACCAATTAGTTTAGTGGAACAAGACGGATAAACAGTCATATCTATAAAATATTGGCTTATATGCACTAAAAATCGTCATAATGGCAGATAAATTACACTGGAAAATTACCGTCTGGGTCCAAGGGTTAAGATGTAACCCACACACAGTCATTATGGCAAAGATAATATAGTAATATTTTTATGTTAAAGTAATCGCCAGGACCATTTTCATCATTCCTGCTTTAATGCAATCAAAGCTAGCCATTAACGAGTATATCACAATACCGTCGTCACTTTTTGTATCCAGTCAGCCGTTTTTTATTAATCCGCAATAAAAATCTGCAAATTCCGGCGAGTTTTCCAAAACGCTCTCAAGGTTTTTGCAGACGCCAGCTCAGGCTCGTGACGTAGCATCAGGGAGGCTCATCTTCCCGCGCTGATCAGAGAGAGACGTAACACAGAGATAAATACAGGGTGTAACACGCGTTTATGCAAATGTTGATACAGGAGATAGACCGATTATTCTACGAACACAATGCTCTATACCCATATGCTTTCTTGAAGCTTCCTTTACGTGACATGGAGTGAGAAAGAATTACCGCCGCGAGCCGTCATTAACTCACGGCCAGGCGGGAGGCAGGAGGTAGTGAGATGTTGCACTCGCGCGTATATGCCCACCGTGAAATTAATGAATTATCTATCATAATTTCTACTAGTTTAGGACAATTACGTATCTTTATAAGTTTTAACTACACAATCGATAATTAATAACGGGCTGTTATTTACAAATAAGCAGTACAATGAGAACAGCATGCTTTCATAAAGCATAATGTAAAGGGCTACTACTTGACATTATGTCGGCGAGGAAGAGGCAAGGTGGGTACGGGATGGGTGGCGTGGCCGAGCTACACATCAGCTGTTCCCTCCTTCTCCGCCGCCCGCCAGGGGCAGGGCAGTGTTTCAGTGAATTTTAATGAATCTTTGTCTCGTTATAAGATACTGTAATGCTCCCTAATTTGTAACAATCATCTTAAACTAATGTTTCATAATTTCCATAGATGCCACGATCCGTAAATATCCCATATCCAGAACCCATACCAGAATAAATACTCACATTACCGTAAGCGTACAACACTGTCTACAGCTTCTTGCTCTCAAATTGTACTAAATAGTCTGATTTAACTATCTCAAACTAAACACTGTCGCTATCTGGGCGGGAGAAGGAGGACACACTGATTAGCCCTCGCACGCACCCATCCCTACCCACCTTGCCTCTTCCTCGCCGACATATGCCAGTAGCCCTTTACATTATGGCTTATGACAGCCCCCTGCTGTTCTCATGTACTGTTATTTGGTAAATAACAGCCGTTTTATTAAATCGATTGTGTAGTTAAACTTATAAGAACTGTATTGTCCATAACTAGTAGAAATTAGATTAACTTATTCATATTTCACCGGGGACATACCGGAGAGTGCACATCTCATACCTCCTGCCAAGATAAGAGACAGTAAAGAAAGATAAAGAGACACCTTTAATCCACCTCGTACTCGGGCTAAACATATAGGATCCCCGACAATCTGATGTTCGTTTCATAAGAAAAAAAAAATGTATACGCGACCGCGTCATTTTCTTTCGGGTCAGATTGAGCATCGTACTCTAATCTGTCCACAGCGACGATTCACTGTCCCTGACACCGAAGTCTCTCGCATCATAACATTTGCCGACAGGTGGTCCAGACAGAGTGTCTGCGGCCGTCCCTGTTCTGAACGTCATCCATAACAGTCGTAGCCCTGTTGGAGGGAAGATTTTTCTTTTTCGGCGCGCCTTTTTACAAAAGTCGTGTTTTTACGGAAATAAGGCCTGGAAATCAATTATTTTTGGTGGATTAGGTGTTTTGAATGTACATTCAACATAATTCGGCAAAAAAAAAATGGGTCTGGACGACTACTTTAAGATGGCAAACCTAACACTTCTATTCATATCTGTTGAGCCTTTTTCTTATTCCATCTATTTCATTCTATTGATCTATTTGAATTTATTATATTTATATATTTAGCTCGTATTATTTTCTCAGTATAATAACCATGAGTATTTGTGATATTATTATTATTATTATTATTATTATTATTATAGTAGTAGTAGTAGTAGTAGTAGTAGTAGTAGTAGTAGTAGTAATAGAAGTAGTAGTAGTTATGGTGGTAGTAGTAGTAGTAGTAGTAGTAAAAGTTACGGTGGTAGTAGTAGTAGTAGTAGTAGTAGTAGTAGTAGTAGTATGGTAGTAGTAGTAGTAGTAGTAGTAGTAGTAGTAGTAATGGTAGTAGTAGTAGTAGTAATAGAAGTAGTAGTAGTTATGGTGGTAGTAGTAGTAGTAGTAGTAGTAAAAGTTATGGTGGTAGTAGTAGTAGTAGTAGTAGTAGTAGTAGTAGTAGTAGTAGTAGTAGTAGTAGTAGTAGTAGTGTAGTAGTAGTAGTAATGGTAGTAGTAGTAGAACAATAACAATAGTATTTTTATTGTTATGAATAATATTGTTGGTAGGAATATTAGCGGTGGAAGGAGTAATAAAAATGTAATATTTTTCATTTAAAAGTATTACGAGTATGATTCTTTGTGTGAAGCCGCTGTATAGTTCTATTATTGTTATAGTGTTATTTTATTGTTATTATTATTATTATTACTTTTTCTGATTATTTTTATATATCGCTATTATCTTCTTTAGTTCTCTTTCTCTCTCACCGATTTACGCACACGGCATCACCGATTTACGCACACGGCATCACCGATTTACGCACATGGCATCACCGATTTACGCACATGGCATCACCGATTTACGCACATGGCATCACCGATTTACGCACATGCATCACCGATTTACGCACATGGCATCACCGATTTACGCACATGGCATCACCGATTTACGCACACGGCATCACCGATTTACGCACACTGCATCACCGATTTACGCACATGGCATCACCGATTTACACACGGCATCACCGATTTACGCACACGGCATCACCGATTTACGTACATGGCATCACCGATTTACGCACATGGCATCACCGATTTACGCACATGGCATCACCGATTTACGCACATGGTATCACCGATTTACGCACAAGGCATCACCGATTTACGCATATGGCATCACCGATTTACGCACACGGCATCACCGATTTACGCACATGGCATCACCGATTTACGCACACGGCATCACCGATTTACGCACACGGCATCACCGATTTACGCACATGGCATCACCGATTTACGCACATGGCATCACCGATTTACGCACATGGCATCACCGATTTACGCACATGGCATCACCGATTTACGCACACGGCATCACCGATTTACGCACATGGCATCACCGATTTACGCACATAACATCACCGATTTACACACATGGCATCACCGATTTACGCACACGGCATCACCGATTTACGCACATGACCACCGATTTACGCACATAACATCACCGATTTACGCACATGGCATCACCGATTTACGCACACGGCATCACCGATTTACGCACATGACCACCGATTTACGCACATGACCACTGATTTACGCACATGACCACCGATTTACGCACATGACATCACCGATTTACGCACATGGCATCACCGATTTACGCACATGGCATCACCGATTTACGCACATGGCATCACTGATTTACGCACATGGTATCACCGATTTACGCACATGACCACCGATTTACGCACATGACCACCGATTTACGCACACGGCTTCTGTTTTATGCTTACATGGCTTCTGTTATGTGTACGAAAAGCTTGTATGGTTTTACGGTGTGTGTGTGTGTGTCAATATAAATTTTGTTGTAGTTAATATTGTTAATATTATTTCATTATTATTATTATTATTATTATTATTATCATTTTATTACTATTATTGTTATTATTCTCATCAATTTCTCAGATAACGTTAAATGTCTTCGCTGTAAAAATAAATAATACAAAGGGCGTCTCACCGTAGTAGCGATGTTATGGTTGATGACCGAAAGTGTTGTTGTTGTTGTTATCAATTACCACTAATTAATGATTACCGGTGATTGGATTAATTAAAGAAAATTATTAATCGCTATCACAGTATTGTCTATCCCCCCTCCCCACCCCTCCCCCCTCTCTCTCTCCCCCTTTCCCTCCCCCTCCCCTCATCCCCCCTCTCTCTATATTAGAGAGATGTGATGTAATGTGATGTAATATTTAAGCTATTTCTTATTTCTAAATACCAATACAAAAATCTTACCGCCATGTAAGGAATGGTGGCCGAGGGATGTAGTAGGTGTAATAATAATAATAATAATAATAATAACGATGATTACTAATTATGATCATTAGTATTATAATAATGATAATAATATTAATAATTTCCGCCCGCCCCCTTTCTCCATTTGTTGTTTCTGTGTTCCCAATATAATGATACTTGACGCACTACTTGCATTATCTAACCTAATTGTTATTATCATTATTATTATTATTATGTTCATCATCATCATCATCATTTATATATCGTAGGATTAATAGAACGTCAATATAATTTTTTCACTGTTAATTTAAATCCCTCAGAATTATTATGAATACACTTATCAATACCCCTCCTCTGTCTGCTTATCTGTCTGTCTGCCTCACTGTTTTACACACACACACACACACACACACACCATCACCACTATCATCATCATCATCCTTCTTATATCGTAGGATTAATTATGTATCCTCAATATTATTTTTTCACTTCGCCGATTTAAATCCCTCTCGACTTTTACGAATATACTTATTGACATCCCTCCTCCATCTGATTATCTGTCTGTCACACACACACACACACCACACACACACACAACACACACTTTGATGACAGCATCCTTATTTCCCTCTTATTTTTCTTACTTTACTACTACTACTACTACTACTACTACTGCTATCAAATCTTAAAACACTTTCTTAATTAAACACACCTACACCTACACACACACACACACACACACACACACACACACACACACAGTACCGTACCTTTGATCGCCTCCGTCATCACTATAATCGCCGCCACAGTCGCGAGGGCCAAGGCGGCGGGCCCACGATCTCCGAAGAAGTAGTAGTAGTAGTTGTAGTAGCAGTGGCGGTAGTAGTAGTAGTTGTAGCAGTAGTAGTGGTGGTGGCAGCAGAAAAATCGCAGAAAAAAAAATCAAGAAAAACAATACTTTTTTCCTTCTATTATCACCACTTTTTTCTTTTTTCTCTCGTTTTATGTATCGATGAAGGTAGTGGTGGTTGAAGTAGTAGTAGTAGTAGTAGTAGTAGTAGTAGTAGTAGTAGTAGTGGTTGAAGTGGTAGTAGTGGTTGTAGTAGTAGTAGTAGTAGTAGTAGTAGTAGTAGTAGTAGTTGTAGTAGTGTAGTGTAGTAGTATAGTAGTAGTAGTAGTAGTTGTAGTAGTAGGAGTAGTAGTAGTAGTAGTAGTAGTAGTAGTAGTAGTAGTAGCAGTAGTAGTAGTAGTAGTAGTAGTAGTAGTAGTAGTAGTAGTAGTGGTGGTGGTTGACAGGACCAAAACCACAGCGAAAATCAAGCAAAAATACAATAATAAGCACTACTTTTCCTTCGATCTATTACACACCACTGTTTTCTTTCCATGTACGTATCTATGTATGTATATCAGTATGAGTGTGTGTACCACTAATTCACTAAAATCACACTACACACACACACACACACACACGGTTCACCCTACAATTGGGCCAGCCAAATAACACTGACTCGGGACACACACACACACATTCACCACCCAACAGGGATCAGAATCAGAATCAGAATATAAAAAGAGAAAGCAGGAGATGGGGAAGTGGGGACAGGGAGAAGAATAGATGGGTGAGAGAAAGGAGGCTAGTAAGAGAAAAAGTCTCCGGGGCTTGACCCAGGTGCTGTATGTTTTTTTGTGTGTTTATTTTGTGAGTCGATCTCGACTAACGACAACGCTTTCCCATCTCGCACGATGCAAACGAAACCCCTCTGGGGCGGCTTGGCAGGACTGGCCTCGGAAGATTGTGCGTCCGGACACACCAGGACAAACCCCGCGCCACACCCGCATCCCACCATTTCTTCGGTTTTGGTTTTGTTCTTGATTTTTCTTTCTCACGCTGACTTGTTTTCTTCTTCTCTTCGTTCTTCTTTCTTCTTATCTTGTTTTTGTTGTGCTGTTGTTGTTTTGTTTTATTGTCTTGGTTGCTTTTTTCTGTCATTGGCCATGTACGGCGCGCCACCCTGATACTCCTCGCACCCCGCACGGGCGGCTGGCTTCATTTCTCCACTACCTCTCTCGCGTTCCAACATATACAACAGAGTAATGAAATTGTGAAAATTTAGTGAAAGAAGCTGAGATTTACAAAGTGTTTTTTTTTGTTTTGTTTTATTTTTTCAGGATGGACAGGGGAAGAGGACTGCCAGTATAGCGGACGACCTACAGTTTTACCGTGGGATCCGAACACACTGTAGAGAGGAAGGCGAGCAGGGGGGGGGGGGGGGAATGGAGCTGGATTGTAGGAGTATAAAGTTTTGCAGCAGCGTAAAAAAGGTAAGATTACCTCCGTATAGCCGAGGGTCATTGATTTAATGTGGCCTTCGTCCGAAACCACGGTAGTATAGGAGCAGTGAGATAGAAGACGGGGAGGGGGTGGGAATTGTAACGGAGTTGATTTGTAAGGCGTAAAAAGTTTTGGTAGTAGCATAAAAAGGGGGGACAGGATACCTTCGTAGAGCGGAAGGGGTCACTAGGATTTTATGTGGCCTCGTCCTAAACCACTGAAGGAGAGTGAGAGTTGGTGAAGTACAACGAGAGAGTTACGACCGGAATTTGCTTCCCCACCGACCTACAAAAGTTTCAACCCGACGGACGTCGAAGACAACCAGTTCTTCATACCCCGCTGTGTGTGTTGGTGAACCAGTCTGCTCCCCCGCGGTTGTGGAGCCGTCGGTGATGACGCAAGGGTCCGGGTCCTCGAACTTTAAAACTTGGTTGCCTTGCGCCCCATCATCTTGCTTTCCTGAGAGACTCGCAACGGAGGGAGTACAGATTGGTTAGAGAGTGTGGTTAGGGGGGGATCCATGCGGAAGACGGGCCGTCGGCGGCTGCGCTGGTCACGGGTTCATTTAGCCGTGGCCACCCATGGCCTTTCAGGCTTGGCCCGCCTGGATGGAAACCCTCCGGCCCTGAACCGTTTGAAAGATGTGCAGGCGTTCAACCGCACACCAGCCTTAATCAAAAAAAATACTTTTTAAAAACAAAAAATCTGAAATACACAGCTATAAGACATTAAGTGAGAAAAAAACAGCCGGGACCGACTGCGTGCCTCGCCCTGAGGAAACCGGTTGAAGGGTGTGGTTAGTTCAGACAGGGAAAGGATAGATTCGTGGCTGTGTGGAACACTGTTGAGGATCCGTTTGTGGCAGAAGCGTGTTCTCGACCTGGCTGTCGCGACTCGGCTGCTGCCAGCGGTTTGCACTATCTAAAACATACCACAGAAGAGTGTGTAATGAAGGTCTGGCCAGCCTGGCCCTCCCCGGTGAAGCGGTGGAAAAAAAGGGTTAGTGGAAAATGAGGAGTTAGTGGTAAACAGTGAAGTGATTATGTGTAGATTGAAGTGGGGGGTTGGGGTTTGGGTGTTAGTAGTTTGTTCGGGGGGAAGACGATAAGCTCGCGAGAGTGTCGATGAAGTGTACAATTGTGTCATGTGTGTGTTGGAACATGGTGAGGTCGTTTGTGCTCTGTTGTATAGTGTGATGTTGATGGGAAGGATGTTTGTCTCCTCGTGAAGGGAGACAGAGGACCGAAGTCGTACCACTTACTCCTAAGGCGAGCGTAGTGACTTGTTCTGGATCCTCTGTAGTTTGAGAAGATTTGTTTTGGGGGGGGCCATAGAGCGAGGATGAGAGGCAGTAAGGTTAAGTGTGGTAGAACAAGGGCTTTTGAAAAAGAATGCAATTTTTTGTGCGCGTTCAGCTGTAGCGGAACCTGCGCCATGCTGCTCTGTAACTGTTGCCGCGATACCTCATTTGGCTTTGTGTGATGATGATCTGAGACCTCTGTCTATGTAAGGCCGAGTCTGTATTAATTTTCTACGTCGGGGGATTGGTGTGGGTGTGTGAGACGGGTATGATATATAGTCTCGGCCTTATCTCCCTTTTTATTAAGTAAGTGGGCTTTGGTTTTTTTGAGGTGTGAGTGAAATCTCCATTTGAGTTCCCACAGGCTGGTTGCAGTAATTTTCCCATTGGAGTTCGATCAGTTAGTTGGGTCTAAATGCTGGAGCGTGCTAGTAGTGTCACGTCATCTGCATATTGGAATGGTCGAGATCTCGTTGTGTCGGGTCAGTATGTCATGAGTGGTACATGTTAAAGAGGTTGGGGAGGGATAGAGCCCTGGGGGACCCGGCTAGTGGTGTAAAAGGGTCCGGAAGTATGTCTGTATGGACGGAGTCCTCATCTGTCCTGTCTGTCAGGAAGTTACATAGTAGTCTTTTTTTGGGTCAGAATAGTGAGTCAAAGTCGTTACTATTTTATATTTGAGTCCTGTGTGCCACACGGTTGTCGAATTGCTTGTTTTAACGTTCTTTGTCACTAGAATGTTTTATAATAGCTTGGTTGTGTGCTCTTTGAGGTAGCCACTATGTGTTTAGCGCGTCGGTCGGTGGAGTGTCCTTGCTGAAGCCAAAGGCTTGGGGACAGGGAGGTTTTTTTTGTCTTCGAGGTGTCGTCTAAGTCGGTGCATACTAGTCTTTCAAGGTCCTTTCCTAGAATGTCGAGGAGGCTAATCGGACGGTATTTTTCGGCGAGGTGGGGCTTTTTACCGGGTTTCGGGATGAGAATTGTGTGGCTGTGTTTTGAAGGCTTTTTTGGGAATAGCGCTGTGGCGAGCGAGGCGTTGAAAATGTGTGTGAGTGAGGAAATGATTGGTGGGTGAGATTTTTGATGATGGGCCAGTGATGCCTGTGGGGCCCGGTGCCGCGGCGTGGCGTTCGTTTTAGCAGCCTGGCGACATCCTTCCTCTCAAGGTGTGGTGAGAGGGTTTCGTGGTTTAAGTTGTTGTGTTTTGTAGCCCAGAGGAATAGTGCCTACTTCGTGTCCGGTGCATGTGTGTGGTAATATGTTCTATGTGTGTTTGGGCTGGGGATGTTGCGAGGGAGGGGGTGTGGTCCGGAAAACAGTTTCCCAGTGTTTTTTTAAACGCAATCGGTGACTCGGACAGGGTCTCTTACCCGATTTGTTGACGAGTAAAAAACTCGAAGCGTTCCTCTTTATTCCCTTCATTCTGTGCACCATGTCCAGAACTCAGTGAGTTAGAATGCGCTTGCTGTCCATGCGTTGTACTAAGGTTTTCCCCAGTGTGTGTCCCGTGGTCAGTCTGTAAGCTTCGAGGACTTGTTGGCGAGAATGTTTAGGTCTCCCTGGACTTCGGTGTGTTTGAATGTTTGCGTGGCAAGCGTGTTCTGTAGCAGTAAGGAGACGTTTTTGTGTCCCGTATAGAGGGTTTAAGTCATAGAAAATTTTGTGTTGTTTCTTTGGTATTACGTGTTGCAGCTGTGATGATGTTTTCCTTGAAGAGTGGTTTTGGCTGTGTCAAGTTGAGTGGGGGTATTGTCTTTCTAGTGGTGTGGGGGTTGTGTGTGTTTTGCAAGGGCTCCTTGAATCCTGCCCAGTTTGCGTTCTTGTAGTCAAGTAAGGTGGTGAGGGACGAATAGGTTTGTGGATAAGCGTGAATTAGTGGTATGTGATCCGAGACACAAATGGGCCCGGAGAAGAGGTGGTGGTGTAGTGTTGAATGGACTGTCCCTGTTTGTGATGGCAAGGTCGGGTCGCCCCGTGCCACCAGTTCCAAGAAACTTTGGGACAAGTTCTGCCCGAGAAATCGAAGGCGTTTCAAGTTTTTTACAATTTGGTGTAGCTGAAGGCCGTGTGGGTTGTTTCCTGCCGTGTCCTGAAAGTTTTGTGTGCAGCGTTGAGATCGGCTATGAGATAGACCGTATGTTCGTGTGGTTGAATATTCCTTGTATACTGGTAAGAGAAGTTCCGGTGTGGGTGCGAGCGTAAGTTGTGGCCACCAGATGGGACCGTGTGAGGTAATGAATCTTGGCTGCTAAAGTGAGGTGTAGGCCAGTCCACTAAGAAGTCGTGTCCGAAGAGTTGTTTTATCAGATGGCTAACGCGTCGTGATGTATGGCTTGGTGGTTTTTACACGTGTTCCGTACAGTTTTAATGGGGTTACTGAGAGCCCCGATGTCATTGAGGATGCCATGTCTGGGTCTACAGGATCTTATATACTCAGTTATTAGATTACGATTCTTTTTGTATCCCCGCGCATTTAGCTGCATGAAGGTGATCATAGCGTACGGGGTTTTTGATTAAACTATTAAAGTTTTACTCGCTTTGGGCTTTACTACAAGTTTTTGGGAGGGGGGGGGGGCAGGGGGGGCGTGTGGTGACAGGGAAAGCAGGGTTGCGGAAGGGGGGAGGTCTGTTCGTAGGTAGGGTGTAGATGCGCTGGGGGGGGCGCGGAAGGTTCCTGTGGTTGGCTCCCGGCGTGTCGCCCTCACTGGACTCTCCGGCTCCTCCTCGCTGGAGCTCTTCCGGCTCCTCGCTGTCGTTCTCTGAGGACAAGGACTGATCTGCACTTGCTCTGCTTATCGGTGGGGGTGTGTGTCTCGGGTTGGGTGGTGTTTGATGGTATCGGAATTTGTCCGTGATTTTTTGGTATGAGTGTGGTATGTTTAGTTCTGGTGCGTCTGAACCTTTGAGAGGGTAAACCATTTTCATTTAGTATTCTGTGACTTTTCGTGGAAGAGGTGAGGTTTCCTTGTGCCATGTGGGCGGCCTGTTTGTACACAGGCCGTGATTTTTATATGTCTCATGTGTGGAGTCTGCTATGTGCACTGGTGGTTGGTCTTCGAGTGTGTGGTGTTTAGTGGGAGGAGGGAGTGAGAGGGCAGGAGGGGCGGGGTAGGGTTTACGGGTTTTTTGTGGTGGTAGTAGGGTGGGTAAGGGGACAGGGGGGAAAGAGGTAGGGGTTTCGACCCTTGCGTATGTAATGTATGTGCGTTTTCTGGAGTGAGGTCGTTGTGTTTTGTTCTGTTTGAGCTTTGCGCTTCTTGTGCACCTAACGGCGACGGCGGTGTGATCCCCGCCGAAATTAGAGCACTTTGTATTGTTGGTTTTGCATTGTCTTAGTTTGTGGCTAAACATCAGCGCATGTGGGAGCATTTTTTCGACTATTTTTCCTGTGCAGTTATTTGTTCGGTGTGTGAAGAGGAAACATTTGAAACATTGTATCACTGGCAGATGTTCTTCGATATCTACGTTATAGTGTGGGATATTTGTGGAGAAAATTTAAGGTCCGTTTCTTTGCTAGTGTTTCTTCTTGTTGTTTTGAATGTGTCCCATGATTTTAAATCATGTGAGCCTTGTGTATTATTGACATTCGTCTATCTGTACCCCTATTTTTTTGTTGATATTTCTGTCGTAGAGTGTCTATGTTTTTCCAGTTGAAGTGGAGTCGTCGATGCGGCGAGCAGATGTTCTAGCTTGAGATCATGGCTGGGGGTTCAATTAGGGTGTAGCCCTTTCTCTTTCAGTTTTCTGTTGTTTTCGTGGGTAGTGTTGCTGTGAGGTCGGCATCGGAAGCGAGACCGAGGGAGGGGGGGGGGGGGGGGGGGGGGGGGGGGGGGGGGGGGGGGGGGGGGGGGTGGGGGGGGGGGGGGGGAGGGGGGGGGGGGAAAGGGGGGGGGGGGGGGGGGGGGGGGGGGGGGGGGAAGGGGGGGGGGGGGGCGATGACGTACGGCGGGATAAAACATTTTGTTTGCGCGATCTGTGTTATTTTCAAAAAAGTAGGCGCTGATGTCATTTGGGTTGGCGTCGCTATTGTCTGTATCGCAAGCGTTCGTCAGGGGGGCGTGGGTTTTCCATGCTTGGAAGGGCATACAGCGCAATGAAGGGGTTAATCACAACTTATTTTCACTTATGGGTAATGCACAGCTGAATATACACTAGATAGATTTAGAGTACGGTACCCAAAACACAACTGAGGCAAAGTCGGAATGCCCTTGGTACTCCGTGGGCGGCTCCGCATAAACTGTGGATAGAACAATGGAAGGAAACCAAGTTCTGGACACAGAGCTTGCCAGGAAACTTACTCCTCACGCATCTGTGGGTCGCCCCAGTGCGGAGCTGCTAACAAGACAAGAAACACGACCCAGGCCAAAGAGAGAAGGTACGCTGAGATGGAGATGGAGGGAGATCGTTTGAGAAAAAGTGAAAATAAAAACAAATGACACTGGACAACAGATGGATTTTGCAGGTGGGTGGGGGGAGACTTTAAAACGGAAGAAACCTGCACCAGAGAGAAAGTGCCACAAGAGGAATGGATAGGGACATAAAACACTAGATCAAAGCATGGAGAGCTTACAGGGGGGGCTTTTTCTGAGGAGACACTGGCAGGGGACAATTTCGAGATAAGGACACTGAGGGAAGAAAGAGAGAGAAAAACGTGAACTGTGTACTTACTCGTTGTCAAACTGGTATGGAATCCAATGTTGATAATCCCGGAACGCGGCAAGCCCCCCCCCCCCCCCCCGGGGGGCACTGGAAACAACGAAGTTTCTAAGCCGTGAGCGAACCCTTAACACGTAAAACGCGCAATAAACCCTGAGAGAAGCTCGAAAACACCTTGAAAAACGACACAATACAACAGCGCCTGAGGGAGAACAAAGTCTAAACTCAGATTGTTATCCTGTAAGTCACGACAAAGCGATAGCGCGGCGGGGGAGCGCGGCGGGGAGATCCTATCGCAACGGCGGTCAAAACTGAACTCGATGATGAATGATGACAGGGATCTAATCGGCCCGCCCTTCTATACGCTTCTGCCCTCCTATTGGCTGTCCCCGCGCATGCCTGGCTCCCCAACAGCCAATCAGCGAGCCGGGTGTGTGTGGGGCTGCACCAATGGGCGGCGAGGGGCGGTGTGATGGGTGGGTGTGTGAGCGAATCGCGGACTCCTTTGACTAATGTTTGGTGGCAGCAGTGAGGAGAGGGTGGGAAGGGTGTGTGTGTGTCTCTCTCTCTCTCGAACGACTCTCTCTCTCTCGAACGACTGTCTCTCTCTCTCTCGAACGACTCTTTCTCTCTCTCTTTCTCGCGTGTGTGTCTCTCTCTCGAATGAACGAACGAACGAACGAATGTACAGTACGAACGGACGAAAGTCGAAGATGCTAGACTATGTGGAGGCTGAATGAGAGAGATGAGAGAAGGGAAGAGTGGAGAGAGAGAGAGAGAGAGAGAGAGAGAGAGAGAGCGAGAGAGAGAGAGAGAGAGAGAGAGATGGGGGGGTGAAGGGGGTCACTTTATGGTACTCTCACAAAAGCCAGTGAGGTACACACACACACACACACACACACACATTTGTCTGTCTCCTGCACAATGTCAGGTCTGTTTTTTTGTCTATTGATAAGAGAGAAACAGAGAGAGCAACACATTATTTCTCTCTCTTCATAGAAATGTACATTTGTATTTCATGGAATAAATTCACGCCTACGATGTATAAGATCTTGCCTGTGTGTGTGTGTGTGTGTGTGGGTGGGTGTGGGGGTGGGTGTGTGTGTGTGTGTGTAGAAATGTGTACAGTAATAGTCAAAGATGTACACCTTACCAAGAAACCATATAAGTAACCATAAGTAAGCATATAAGTAAGCATGTAAGTAAGCATATAAGTAAGCATGTAAGTAAGCATGTAAGTAAGCATATAAGTAAGCATGTAAGTAAGCATGTAAGTAAGCATATAAGTAAGCATGTAAGTAAGCATATAAGTAAGCATATAAGTAAGCATGTAAGTAAGCATATAAGTAAGCATGTAAGTAAGCATATAAGTAAGCATATAAGTAAGCATGTAAGTAAGCATGTAAGTAAGCATGTAAGTCTATGGTTATACCCAGTATACATATGTACACAATCACACATACAAGAAGTAGATATGTGTATACAATAAGTTTTATGTAGACTTAATAAATACATATGCACATGCCTGTCTGGTCAGGGCTGTGCCCTGCTACTGGTAACCTGTAACCCAGTACAACCAGCCGCATGGTAAACCAGCCGCATGGTCGGATCGTCGGCGACTAAACCGGCTCCCCCGCTGGTTTCACCAGTGAGGAGGGTGTGCTGGACTAAAAATAAGACCATCTTTCAGGCCAGATGAACTCACTATTGAGACCATGGACATCCAGCCCCAGCTAGGAGTGACCCGGGCAGGTGGTGGTCGTTAGCCATGGTAGGCAATCCACCTGGGAGAGGGACCACTCTGACAACAAACCCGGGCAGGTGGTGGTCGTTAGCCATGGTAGGCAATCCACCTGGGAGAGGGACCACTCTGACAACAAACCCGGGCAGGTGGTGGTCGTTAGCCATGGTAGGCAATCCACCTGGGAGAGGGACCACTCTGACAACAAACCCGGGCAGGTGGTGGTCGTTAGCCATGGTAGGCAATCCACCTGGGAGAGGGACCACTCTGACAACAAACCCGGGCAGGTGGTGGTCGTTAGCCATGGTAGGCAAGCCCCCATAGGTCCTCGGCTGAAAACTGGGCTTGCCTGTCAAGAAGAGCATCCGGGGCGTAACACTCATGCCGATAATTTAAATGATGAACGCCGACACCATAATTGGCAGCGTGTCATCGACCGTCTAACCCCACAAGACATTACTGGACAATCTGACGCTAAACAGAAAAACGAGATGATGAATACACGCGGCATTTTACGTACACGCAAATATAGTACACGTATGGTATTTTATGTACACTTAGTTGACGTGCACACATGGTAAATGAATACTTACATGACGTGAAAGAATACGTACATATGGGGGAAAAATGTACACACAGAGTGAAAACCGCACACAAGATGAACAAAATATATAGAGAAAAGCGTTCATGAGGTGAAGCTTTAGTTTTAGGTTTTATCATAAAGGCGAATTAAATAATAGCCTCTCTCTCTCTCTCTCTCTTCTCTCTCTCTCTCTCTCTCTCTCTCTCTCTCTCTCTCTCTCTCTCTCTCTCTCTCTCTCATCTCCTTTCTCTTTTGTCTCCTCTCTCTCGTCTCTAACGTCTCTCTCTCTCTCTCGCACTCTCTCTCTCTCTCTCTCTCTCTCTCTCTCTCTCTCTCTCTCTCTCTCTCTCTCTCTCTCTCTCTCTCTCTCTCTCTCTCTCTCTCTCTCTCTCTCTCTCTCTCTCTCTCTCTCTCTCTTGTCTCCCCTCTCTTTAATGGAGGTGTTGTGTCTTAAGGGGAGAGAAGAGGGTGGCGGAGAGAAGAGGAGGAGGAGGAGGAGGAGAGGAGGAGGAGGAGGAGGAGGAGGAGGAGGAGAAGAGAGGGAGGATGAAGGGAAGTATAGAGAAATCAGAACTGACATAGGAGAGGAGAGAGAGAGATGAGAGAGAGGAGGAGGAGAGAGAGAGAGAGAGAGAGAGAGAGAGAGGGAGAGAGAGAGAGGAGAGAGAGGAGAGAGAGAGAGAGAGAGAGGAAGAGGAGAGATGTGAAAGGTGTCTAAAGCGAGGTGTTGAAGAAGGGAGGGGAGGGGTCTCTCTCTCTCTCTCTCTCTCTCTCTCTCCCTCTCTCTCTCTACTCTCTCTCTCTCTCTTCCTCTCTCTCCCTACATCGAAGTAATCATCCAAATTGATCCTGTGATATTCATATTGATGGGCGGGGAAGGGCGTGAGGGAGGGAAGGGGAGAGAGGGAAGGGAGGGACGGGGAGGGAAGGGAGAGAGAAAGGAGGGAAGGGAGAGGAAGGGAGAGAGGAAGAGAGGAAGGGAGGGAGGGGAAGGGAGGGAGAGAAGGGGGAAGGGAGGGAGAGAAGGGGGAAGGGAGAGAAGGGAAGGAAAGGGGAGGGAGGGAAGGGAGGAAGAGAGGGAGAGGGAGAGAGAAAAAAAAGATTGACTTCAAAAGACGAAAAGACTGTATAGGGAGGAGAGAGAGAGAGAGAGAGAGGAGAGAGAGAGAGAGAGAGAGAGAGAGAGTCAGTAATAATTTAAATACATCAATTTTTTTTTTTTTATTCCTTATATTTTCCATTTTATTTCAATACCTTAAATAAATATCTTCTTACTAGCTACTCATTATTTTATTAAGGCAAATTTCAGTCTATAAAAAAAGTCCTTTATACGTCTTAGAAACATTTATTATTTTTTTACATCGTAATTTTTTTTTAGATCAGATCAGAAAATGGAGCGATACTTTCTACCTCTCATTTCTGCCCTCTAATAAGCAAAATACGATATATCTCTCTCCTGTATTTCCAACATTTATATTATCATTAATGTTTCAGGGACTGGCAGCTACCTAGCGATACGGATAAAAATAATGATAATAATAGTAATAATAACAATAATAATAATAATAATAATAACAATAATAATAGTAATATCTAATATCAACAATAATAACAATAATAATAGTCATAATAACAATATCAATAATAATAATACTGATAATAATAACAATAATAATAGTAATAAAAGCAATAATATCATCAATAATAGTAATGATAATAATAATAATAACAATAATAGCAGTAATAATAACAAGAAATACTCCAGCATAAAAGTCTGTGAGGAGTTAGTGAAACCCGGCAAGGCGTCCCCGCAGAGTTTTACCGCCACACTTGCTCATGTGTGGCGACGCTCACCCTCACAGCGACACTGGTGATAGCGAAGGCCCAGCTTACTTTTTTGCCTTACTTACTTACTTACTTACTTACTTACTTACTTACCCAGCTTACTTACCCAACTTACTACTGTTATACACTTGAGGCCCAGAACGTAATTTCCATTGTAATTTGGGTACCATTAGACGATTTTTAGTGAATATAAGCAATGTTTTATAGCTATGACCTGTTTAGTATCCTCGTCCACTAACTAATTTGGTATATTTAGTTATTTTTTGTAATTTAATGGCTAACAACAGATGGTTTTATATAGCAAAGGAAAGATCTGGGCGTGAAGGGGTTAAATACTAGACACTTTTGCCTTGTTCTCTTGCCTCACGACCCCCTAGATAATTACCCCCCCACCCCCTCTCACGCCCCCCTAGGTAATTATCCCACCCCCCCTTCGCGCCCCCCAGGGTAATTAAGAACCGCTGGTCTATAGTAAGATAAGATAAGATTTTCATCCTATCTAGACACTTTGCAAGTACCAACTACAAGGTTATTGACTATACAAAGCGCCGCCACGTCAGCACGAACTAGGCGGACTCGAACCTGGTCTATAGTAAGTGTCTGTTTATTCTCTTTATTAGGGAAAAACTGGTTCACAAATAGGGTGGTAAATGATTGGCATGGGCTCAGTCGTGGGGTAGTTAGTGCGGAGTCAATAGGGAGCTTTAACACCTTCACGCCCAGATCTTTCTTTTGCTATATAAAATCGTCTGTTTGTAGCCATAAAATTACGAAAAGTAACTAAATATACCCAATTAGTTAGTGGACAAGGATACTAAACAGGTCATATCTATAAAATAATGCTTATATTCATTAATAATCGTCTAATGGTGGTCAAATTACAATGGAAATAACGTTCTGGGCCTCAAGGGGTTAAGTCACAGGAACTACCACGTGCAGGTCTCCCAGCCTCTTGTAGCTTCCTTATTTTCTTAAGTTTTTTTTCTTTATTATTATTTTTACTCATTTATTTATTTGCTTGTTTGATTACTGTTCATCTTTCATTCTTTTACCCTTATCCTTATTAGTGTTATTCCCTTACCCTTATCCTTATCAGTGTTATTCCCTTACCCTTATCCTTATCAGTGTTATTCCCTTACCCTTATCCTTATCAGTGTTATTCCCTTACCCTTATCCTTATCAGTGTTATTCCCTTACCCTTATCCTTATCACTGTTATTCCCTTACCCTTATCCTTATCAGTGTTATTCCCTTACCCTTATCCTTATCAGTGTTATTCCTTTACCCTTATCCTTATCAGTGTTATTCCCTTACCCTTATCCTTATCAGTGTTATTCCCTTACCCTTATCCTTATCAGTGTTATTCCCTTACCCTTATCCTTATCAGTGTTATTCCCTTACCCTTATCCTTATCAGTGTTATTCCTTTATCTAACACATGGTAACAGATATTCCTTTGGTTCCTTTTAGCTTCCTTATGTTCTTATGTTCTTATGTGCTGGTTATGAGATATAATAATGTAGCCACAGTACAATTATGACATTGACATACACTTATATCTGCTCTCTTTTGGCCAAGTCTTCAGTTTTTTTGCGTTATCAGTAAATATTTCAAAATTTCTACAAAACAGATCCAGATGTCCTCTTGCTCCTGATACAGTGACACATAACATAAGAACATAATAAAATAAGGAAGCTACAAGAGGCCATGAGACCTACACGAGGTAGTTCTTGTTACTTAACACTACCTATATCCACCTCTCTTCCCCATCCATGAATTTATCCAGACTCCTTTTAAAGACCCCAATAGACTCCGCATTGACCACCTGACGACTTAGTCCATTCCAATCATTCACCACCCTATTTGTGAACTATTTTCTCCCAATTTCCTTTTTAAATCTACGCTTTTCCAGCTTGAATCCGCTACTTCTTGTTCTACCCTGCTCCTTTACACGTCCTCGCAATGTGCAGCGTCCCTGTGCATTCGGTCAGCGGTTCGAGTCCGCCTAGTTCGTGCTGACGTGGCGGCGCTTTGTATAGTCAATAACCTTGTAGTTGGTACTTGCAAAGTGTCTAGATAGGATGAAAATCTTATCTTATCTTATCCTTTACACGTAGTAACAGAGGTTCTTTTGGTGTTCACAGGCAGACGAGGCACAACACACATTGAGGGAGACAGCACAGGAGGCCCACTAACTCCTCCCTCTTCGCATGGCATCTGAGTGAGTACAGATTTAAGGTTTTTGTTGATATCTTCGGTATTATTTCAGATGAACACCGAATTCACTTTGGTGGACGAAACAATTTTTTTCTGGTGAGTTTTAATGTGTTTTGAATGAATCTGCTAACCGTTTCTGTCGCAATTATTTTTTGTTTTGTTTTTGTTAGGTAAAGGTTATTATTATTTTTTATTTTTTTAGTTAGGTAAAGGTTTGGTTAGGTTAGGTTAGGTTAGGTTAGGTATTAGTCAGTCTTTCTGAGTCACTCTTCTTGTAGTCACTTTTCCTTTAGTAAGTCTTTCTTAGTCACACTCTTTCGTTTCCTTTAGTCACAGTCCTTTAGTCACTTGCCTTTAGTCACTCTTCCTTTAGTCATTCACTCTTTCTTAGTCACTCTCTTTCGTTTCCTTTAGTCACAGTCCTTTAGTCAGTCTTTCTTAGTCACTCTTTCGTTTCCTTTAGTCACAGTCCTTTAGTCAGTCTTTCTTAGTCACTCTTTCGTTTCCTTTAGTCACAGTCCTTTAGTCAGTCTTTCTTAGTCACTCTTTCGTTTCCTTTAGTCACAGTCCTTTAGTCAGTCTTTCTTAGTCACTCTTTCGTTTCCTTTAGTCAGTCCTTTAGTCAGTCTTTCTTAGTCAGTCTTTCTTAGTCACTCTTTCGTTTCCTTTAGTCACAGTCCTTTAGTCAGTCTTTCTTAGTCACTCTTTCGTTTCCTTTAGTCACAGTCCTTTAGTCACAGTCCTTTAGTCAGTCTTCTAGTCACTCTCTTTCGTTTCCTTTAGTCACAGTCCTTTAGTCAGTCTTCCTTAGTCACTCTTTCGTTTCCTTTAGTCACAGTCCTTTAGTCAGTCTTCCTTAGTCACTCTTTCGTTTCCTTTAGTCACAGTCCTTTAGTCAGTCTTCCTTAGTCACTTTCGTTTCCTTTAGTCACAGTCCTTTAGTCAGTCTTCCTTAGTCACTCTTTCGTTTCCTTTAGTCATAGTCCTTTAGTCAGTCTTCCTTAGTCACTCTTTCGTTTCCTTTAGTCACAGTCCTTTAGTCACAGTCCTTTAGTCAGTCTTCCTTAGTCACTCTTTCGTTTCCTTTAGTCACAGTCCTTTAGTCAGTCTTCCTTAGTCACTCTTTCGTTTCCTTTAGTCACAGTCCTTTAGTCACAGTCCTTTAGTCAGTCTTCCTTAGTCACTCTTTCGTTTCCTTTAGTCACAGTCCTTTAGTCAGTCTCCTTAGTCACTTTCGTTTCCTTTAGTCACAGTCCTTTAGTCAGTCTTCCTTAGTCACTCTCTTTCGTTTCCTTTAGTCACAGTCCTTTAGTCAGTCTTCCTTAGTCACTCTTTCGTTTCCTTTAGTCACAGTCCTTTAGTCAGTCTTCCTTAGTCACTCTTTCGTTTCCTTTAGTCACAGTCCTTTAGTCAGTCTTCTTAGTCACTCTTTCGTTTCCTTTAGTCACAGTCCTTTAGTCAGTCTTCCTTAGTCACTCTTTCGTTTCCTTTAGTCACAGTCCTTTAGTCAGTCTTCCTTAGTCACTCTTTCGTTTCCTTTAGTCACAGTCCTTTAGTCAGTCTTCCTTAGTCACTCTCTTTCGTTTCCTTTAGTCACAGTCCTTTAGTCAGTCTTTCTTAGTCACTCTTTCGTTTCCTTTAGTCACAGTCCTTTAGTCAGTCTTCCTTAGTCACTCTTTCGTTTCCTTTAGTCACAGTCCTTTAGTCAGTCTTTCTTAGTCACTCTTTCGTTTCCTTTAGTCACAGTCCTTTAGTCAGTCTTCCTTAGTCACTCTTTCGTTTCCTTTAGTCACAGTCCTTTAGTCAGTCTTTCTTAGTCACTCTTTCGTTTCCTTTAGTCACAGTCCTTTAGTCAGTCTTTCTTAGTCAGTCTTTTGTTTCCTTTAGTCACAGTCCTTTAGTCACTTGCCTTTAGTCACTTCCTTTATTTAGTCACTCACTTTCTTAGTCACTTTCTTTTTTTTCCTTTACTCAATGTTGTAGTTTAATGTTTTTTTTTTCCTTCTCATTATTTTATTATTATATACAACAAGAGAAAAGGTGTTCTGTAAATACTTTGTCTGAGCCTCACAAGACATTCTTCACTTTCCTTTAGTTAGCCTTAGCAGCAACGTGTCAAAAAACTCGTTTATGTCACAGAAAACGTTTATATTTTAGCATACACTGATAAAAAATTTAGTTCATAGAGGATTTGATTTAGGAATTTGAGTTCTTTAGAGGCCTAGAGCTTTACTTTGCTGTATGAAAATAGATTGTTGTTAGCCATGAAATTACGAAAATTAACTGAATATATCAAATAAGCTAGTGGACAAGGATACTAAACAGGTCATATCTACAAAATATTGTTTATAAATCATTAAAATAGTCAGATGAGGGCCAAATTACAGGTACTGATACACAGATACAGGAACTACGACGTGTAGGTCTCGCGGCCTCTTGTAGCTTCCTTATTTTCTTATGTTCTTATGAATAGAACAAAGTGTGTATATATTAAGAGTGTAAGTGCTTTTAGACTGTTTCATTGTTGACTGTGTGTACGAAAATACTAGTCCATGTCATCACAGGAACTACCTCGTGTAGGTCTGACGGCCTCTTGTAGCTTCCTTACTGTCTTATGTCTTATGTTCTTAAATTACGATGAAAATACGTTGTGGGACTCAAGGGATTAATATCGGAGGAGTAAGGCCAAAATACATCATAACAATATGGCTTATGGAACTGTCGCCAATGGGAATTCTCGCCAAAACAACAAACTAGAACTCTCGTCGACGTGGAAATTTTAACCTAACCTGGATAATGGCACCTAATCTAACCTAACTGATCAAGCTAACGATAGTATTTCATCCCTGAATGCAGAAACACGGGTAACACTTGATTAAATGTATATATTGGGTCCTGTAATATCAAGAATTGGAACACTCGACCACGGCGGCGAGAGTTCCGATCGGCGACAGTTTCAGGTAGACCACACAATGTAGCCCGCACGCATATTCCCGTTTTCTGTTATCCAATTAATCCAATCTGTTAAATCCAATTAATCTGTCAATCCAATTAATCCAATCTGTTAAATCCAATTAATCTGTCAATCCAATTAATCCAATCTGTTAAATCCAATTAATCTGTCAATCCAATTAATCCAATCTGTTAAATCCAATTAATCTGTCAATCCAATTAATCCAATCTGTTAAATCCAATTAATCTGTCAATCCAATTAATCCAATCTGTTAAATCCAATTAATCTGTCAATCCAATTATTCCAATTCTATCCAATCTGTATTCCAATTTTTTTTTATTAATAGGGGTACAATAATATACCCCTAATAATCTCCTTAGATACTTTAATAAATTATGTGAAATACCTGAACCCCGATATAAAGGTTTGTTGAGGTGGTAGGTTAGGTAGGTTTACATTTTTTTGTTTGCCAATGAAATGATTGGGCCTAGAGGAAGGAAAAAGGAATAGGTAACAACCAATAAACGTTAATCTTGAGGTGTTCTACCATTGATTATAATAGCTATCTCAAAAAAAATGATACACCTTTGATTTTACAGTAAAAAATTCCAATTTTCTTGTAATAACTCGAAAAAAAACTATGAGGTTTACCGGAAATTTCTACGGAAAGAGTAACGCTAGTTTTTAGAACGTGAACAGGCCTTTCTTATGAGCCATAGCGAAAATGAATTTGTAGTTTAAATAAGTCGAGAAAATTTATATTGGCTGGATTTTAGAACATACTATTTAAATATCTCAAAATCTCAAGAGATAATTGACTTCTGATAAGGCATTGGATAGAAACACATCAAATCTTGACACCTTTGCTCTATGCATGTTTACTCTTGGCTAAGGGTTACGGATAGTAAAATGCCTTTATAAGGAAAAAATAGGGTGAAAATATATCAGTGATATTAATACCCTATTTGACTAATCCCTATTAAGAGTATATATAATATAGGGGTAGATCTGATATACCCTTAATTAGTGGTATATCACATCCTACGCTGATGATTCTACCCTTCATTTTCAACGTCGTTTTATTAGACGTCAAACTCAACAGGGAACTAAAGTGATTCACGGAGAGATGCCCACGAGCACCTAACTTCTGATCTTTCTATAAAGTAATAAATATAAGATGAAATATAATTACAGGAACTACCACGTGTAGGCCCTCGCGGCCTATTGTAGCTTCGTTATTTTTTTATGTGCTTATGAATATAGATCATACCGTAGACTACTCCCTTTTAAGAGTATATATATTAGAAGGGCTAGGCTTTTAGGATATTATACACCCTTAATAACAACAAAAAAAATCATCCTATTCTCCGCAGTATTGAAATTAAATAAATGATGAGGTACCTCCCGTTATATTTGCATGAACTTTACATATTCAGAGTCTATTGTTATTGGGCAGGTTATTGGACAAATAGGACTTTTCAGTGTCTGGGAAAGAAAATTTAAAATTGTTATCTATAGAAAATGATGGCAGTTAAAACCATCAGGAATGTACTAAAAATAACACATAACCATAGGGAACATTGTGTTTTTTAAAAATTACTTCGTTTGTATGCTTAACCGCTATTAAAAGCTTTGATTGTGGTATTGAATAAAGGAGAGGAAAGATTGAATTACAACTGAAAGGAATGGCTGGTAGTTTCCTTGCCTGAGGCAAGCGAAATACTATTGTGAGATAGACGTTTGCCACAGGGAAGGATTCGTGGGGAGGAGCGAACGAAAACCGTCCCTACCAGCGGTTAGTACGTAATTGATGCAACAGGTGTAGGTAGTTAAAACTAACAGGAAGGCATTTTTATGAGGACATGAGGGGCCCAATTATGCCGGGAGGGTATTGCGTTTGAAACTACATATATTTACGATATTGAGTGTTGGAGTGACAACAACACGGGAGACAGGTTTCAAAAATTATCCATTTTATTTATTGTTTACTCGTAAAGTAACGTCATTCCTACGACAAGCAAGGGAGAGGAAGGGTTGGAGTACCATTGCTTGTAGTTTCCTGGTAAAGTTCCAAATGAACACCGATCTTCTTTGGCTGTACGAAACCAACATTTTTTTCCTGGTGAGTTTTGATGTGTTTTGAAATAATCTGCTAACCGTTTCTGCTCCCAAAATCACTTTTTTTTGCGTTAACAAAAATTACAATAAAAACCAATTTAAACCTATATTAACCATTACCTACCCTCGCCTATACCTACCCTAACTTTACCTAAAGGATACTAACTAACCTTGAGCTACCTAACTAAAACCAAAACAATGAAATGATTTGGGACCGAAACGATTAGTATGATCATTCAAAAAACATCCAACTCACCAGAAAAAAATAGTTTCGTTCCACCCAAAGTAAATTCGGTGTTGATCTGGAATAATAGCAGAGTCTTGCTGCTAGTCTGTGCCTAGTCTCTCAACTAGGGAGCCTTAGGAAATGGCAGTTGCCCCTTTAAGCATTTGATAAGAAGTACGGCAAGTTAGATAACAAAGGGGATATAATGAGAACACCAGATGAAGAGTGATGATCATGACTAACATTAAGGGTGTATGGAAGGGCCATGCTGCACCCAGGCCTCAGGTAGGGGTTTATATATATTAGAATCAGTGTAGAAGGTGCGTACAGAACAGGTTTAGCGCATGCCAGGGGGGGAGGCACGGGCACTGCACCAGGCCGCCAGGTATGGGTTAGATCAGTGTATGAGGTGGTACAGAAAGGTTGCGCAGCCAGGGGGGAGGCAAACGGGTGCTGCACAGGCCGCAGGCTATGGGTTAGACTCAGTGTATGAGGTTGGTACAGAAAGGCATTAGCGCAGCCAGGGGGGAGGCACGGGTTGCTGCACCAAGGCCGCAGGTATGGGTTAGACTCAGTGTTGTATGAGGTGTTACAGAACAGGGTAGCGCCAAGCCAGGGGGGAAGGGCACGTGGGCTGCACCAGGCCTCAGGTTATGGGTTCTTAGAATCAGTGTATGAGGTGGTACAGAACAGGTTTAGCGACAGCCAGGGGGGAGGCACGGCGTGCCCGTGCCGAAAACGAAGAATTAGATTGGAAATCCTATATGTCAAATACTTTCCATGGTGTAACCTCGACGACCCGACGGGGGGAGGACACTCGAGTAAATCAAAAACACTAGACTGGGCGACCCTTAGTGTAGCCCGTTACCAACGTCGCAACGCGGTTTTATTTTTTGTAATTTGTTCATATATATATATAGCCATTACTATGTACACATAGAAGACTCCCCTGTTACTGACTCATTAATCTCCAGGACTCTCCAGATAGCCCCTTCTTACTTTCCAGAAATCAGTATGTAGGAAATGTAAGTATTAACGCCACCACACGTCTTGTAAATAAAGAAAAACGTGTCCTGGCGACTTTAGTGTTATCTACGGTACCACATATAGGCCTCGCGGCGTAGCTTACTTCTGTTATTCTCACACCACAGGCTTAGTTATCTTTCTTATTTCCAAGACACAACTTTAAAAAGACCTATCTGTAAAGCCTGTAGCTACACCCGGGCTAAAAAACAACACTCAATTTACATATTTCATGGGGAGACATATTTTTCCGAATTACCGCAATAAAATAAGTATTGGGTGTGACATTATTTCTAGGTGTTTCCTTATTTTATGCCAAACCACCACCACACACCACCACCACCAACGCCACAATCACCACCACCATCTCCCATTTTTTAATAACTCGTCGTACAGAATTTTGAGTGCGTGTCGAGGGTCAATAATATATAATATATATGTTTCTCTATAGTTAACTAATGAGATAGATTGAAGATTACATGAGACTGATCGATAGGAGTAGATAGATAGGTAGGCAGATAGATAGACTAGATAGATAGAGAGGACTTGTAGATAGGGTACAGAGAGTTGTAGTCAATATTGTTTTCAAGGCAATGTTACATGAATGGACATGTCTCCCTTTGGCCTCATCTTCGTTCTAGGTATTTAGTTTCCTTTTCTTCTGTTATATCTGCTTTCTTCCTCCTCCTCTCCCTCCTCACTTCTCCTTCTCCTTCTCCTTCTCTCCTCCTCCTCCTCTTACTCACTTCCTAATCAATAATTACTCACTATGTGCTCGGCATGGCTCTACAAAATGGGACTGTTTAAGTCTCATTTTTTTTGCCCTTGCCAAGAGCCTCCAGCCAGCTTTTTAGTCTGACGGAATTCCAGGCGGATGTAGTAAATATATCGAGCATCGTCATAATCACAGGCCAAGCAAGGCTGTTAACACAAGAAGTGGCCTCGGCCCGTGGCTGGTGGAGCCATCGACAGGATTTAGTGCCTGGGACTACACGGTGTGGGGTGTCAATGGCATCTGAAACGTATGGGCCCGGCCAACACCAGGACGGCCTCCCGATTATCCACAGCCGCCACACGGTGGTGACAAGGAGTCATCCCGACCGCGCTTGGTCTGCGACCGGTCCTCCTCTTCCTCCCTCCCTCTGGAGGGTCAGGGCGGATTGCGCATGAAGGGACTCGTAAGCCCCCCACAGGGCGCCATGCCCCGCGCCCACATTCCCTACCAGGGCCTGGTACCCTGGCAGCGAACCTCCTGCTCCCGCTCTCCAAGGGCGGCCACCAAGCTACTGTTCTCCAGTTCACAGCATGCAGGTCCTTGACGGTGTCCTGCAGGGCGTTCTGCAGGCTGTCAATCTCCTGCTCTGCATTGAGGCGATGGTCCTCAAGCAGAGACTGCCGGGCCCTGCAGGGCTTCGTAAGACGCCTGCCAGGTCACAGTGATCCTTCTTCACACACTGACTGCTCGGCTTGCAGTGCAGTGGCCTGTCCTGCAGGGCTTCGTAATCTTCCTGCAGGACCTTGTGAATGGCGTGCAATGCGCCAAGCTCCATTTTCCATGGCGACATGCTCGCCACGCAGCCCAGGTGGTCACGCTAGCAGGCTGGCGTGTCCTTGCAGCTCCCTGGCGTGCTCACTCTCCAGCCGGCGTGCTGTGCTGCAACGCGCCGTACGCCTGCAGCAGGGCCATGTGATCCTGCTGCACAGCATTGTGCCTGCATTCCCTGACGGTGCATGCTCCGTCGTTGACGTTGTCAACGCAAGGCCGCCAGGGCATCTTCACCTGCCCCTGGAGGACGATGCCTGTCCTCCAGGTCGCTGTGGTCGTCGCCAACAGCTGTTCTTCTCTCCAGGAGGCAAGCGCGAGCAGCCTCGGGCCGCGCTGTCCTGCCCCGCGGCCTCCCCGCCGCCCAGGCAGTAATCCATAACAAGGGAAAACTAACGTTTTCATTATGAAATCAAAAATTATATTTATTCGTTTGTTGTGTAAAGGCAATGTTTTGATGAACCTTGTTTCATCTCTCGCTCTCTCCACAATAGAAAACTTAAAGGTCCCGCCAGGATATTTCCCCCAGTACTTTGTTCCCGCATTTCACCCTGTTGTCTTTGTCCTGTTTCTAAACGTTTGCTTTCCGGAACCAAGGAAGTTAGAGAGGCGCAGAGGAGGAGGAGGCGGAGGAGGAGGCTTATATATAGGTTTGGATTAGGTATAGTAGGTTTAAATTTTTTTCTTTTGCCAATGAAGTATTAGTCCTCAAGGAAAATATAATAGTGGTAACAAACAAAATAAACGTCAAGTTGAGGGTTTTACCTATTGTTATAATAGCTATCTCTCAAAATAGGTATACACCTTGATTTACGTAAAAAATCAATTTTCTTAAAAATTAATTCGAAAACTATGAGTTTACAGGAAATTTCTATCGATAAAGTAACGCTAGAGTTTGAGCAGGCCTTCTAATGGAGACATAGCAAAATGAAATCCTGGAGTTTAAATCAAGTGAGAAAATTTTTTGTATTGGTGATTTTTTTACATACTATTAAATATCTCAAAATCTACAAGAGATAAGTGGACTTTGATAATGGCATGGATAGAACACATCAACCTTCAACAAACTTTGATTCTAGCATATTTACTGTCTTGGCCTGAATGGTTACGCGGAGTAAAATGCTTTCTTTTACTTGACGGAGAAAAAATAGGGTGAAATATATCTGTGATGTTAATACCTATTAAATAATCCTATTAAGAGTATATATAATTAAAGGGGTAGATATTTATTACCTAATAGGGGTACAATAATATGCCCTAATAAATCTCCCTAAAAGATCTCTTATAATAAATTATTGTGAAAACATCCTGGATCTATATATAGGTTTGGTGATGAGGTAGGTCATAGATAACAGATATCATTTCACATTATTATTTAAGATCTCTGTAGGGGATTATTAAGGGTCTATATTATTGTATCCCTATAAGGGTATATAATATCCTACCCCTCTAATATATCAACATATACTCTATAGGGATTATTA
>JACEEZ010019042.1:9733-38007 GCA_016584305.1 Chionoecetes opilio | reverse complement strand
AACACACACCCCAAACTTTTACATAATCAATATTATTCATACTATATCACGACGCTAAAACCGCCTTGTATTCTAAGCAACATGAAAACAGGCAGTGAGAAATATGGAAGTAATAAGCTTTAATAATATTGTATAAAGATGGAATACAGAGGTGACCAATGTGACATCTGTGATAAGTATACACAGTAACGATACTTAATTCTTATAAAAAAGGACCAGAAGTAGGAATAGAGAGAGAGAGGAGAGAGAAGAGAAGAGAGAGAGAGAGAGAGAGAGAGAGAGAGAGAGAGAGAGAGAGAGAGAGAAAAAAAACATATTCATTCATGTCTCATTCTCTCTCTAAAAAATACATTAACTCTCTCTTTCTCTCTTTCCCCACTAAACACTCGTATCCTTCTCTCTCTCTCACTCTCACTCTCTCTCTCTCTCTCTTCTCCCTCTCTCTCTTAAACAGGGGACGAGTGACTCTGACAGCAAGCCAGCAAGATAGGCAACTTTTGTTTGTTTGTTTGTAGGATAATGCCTCAGAGCCGTAGTGATCTACCGCTGCAGCTTATAGTGTTGGGGGAAGCCACCACCCCGGGAGGCGGGTCACAAACCCCCGGCTAACACCCGGTACCCATTCACTGCTGGGTGGACAGGGGCTCGGGTTTTAAGAAAGACCACCCATCTATCTTCGCTCCGCCCGGGGATCGAACCCGGGACTTCTCGGTTGTGAGCCGAGCGTGCTAACTACTAGACTACGGAGTACCCGACTATTTATACTTTAAGTTTGCCGCCTCTATGTTTGTAACACAAGTAGTGACCTCCAGCGGCGCCCACTTGCGGAAAAGGTGAGCGTGGGTCAGCCGCCAGCGGCGCCAGCCTGCCAGGTCAAGTAGTTCTCTCAGTAGTCAGTGTTGCCGCCGGGGTCAGACGTGGCCTCAGTGCTTAACGTCTTGGCGGCAGCCAAGTACTTATATTGTATCAATAACTCATCAGTAAATACACATAAAGATACAACACAAGTGTATTCATCCTCCCGCGCACACACACACACACACACACACACCAGAGGTGGGCACCGCAAACGAAAATCCACTTCCGCAACCGCAAGTCCGCAAACCAATTATGTGATATTTTCTCTGCATATATTGCAAAAATATAGGTAAAGCACTTTGTGATAGTAAATTTATATATTTATATATAATAATATATATATATATATATATTATATATATATATATATTATATATATATATATTATATATTAAATATATAATATATATATATATATATATATATATATATATATTATATATATATATATATATTATATATAATATATAATATATATTATTATTATATATATATATATATATATATATGTATATATATATATTATATATATATATAACTATATATTATTCATATATTATATCGTATATATATTATATATATATTATATAGTGTATATATATATATATATATACAGTAATAGGATTCAGCCGGTTCGCACCGGTTCGTAAGAACCTGTTCTTGGAATTTCATTAAAACCCCAAACCGGTTGTTCTTAAATCGGGTTCTAAATCTTTTTTCCCCATGGACACCTTTTTATTTATCTTATTTTGGTAGACCCCCCTAGATTGTTTGGTTTTGAAGCAAAACACACTAAAACCTTTTTTATTTGGGTTGACCAACCGGGTTTCAGAAAAAATTTGCTCTATTTCCCCAAGTTTTGGGGTTTAAACCGATCTTTTTTTTGAGGAAGGGGAAAAGGTGTGGATCCCTGTTTCGAACTTTTTTTTTACACTCCATTTTTCTTAGGATTTTTAAAAGTTTTTTTTGGGGCTGTATTTTTTTTTTCTGGTAGCCCCCCCCACGACAAAAAGGTATTTTAAATTTTCGATCACTTTATAACCGTTTTTGTCTTAAATTGCCAAAGTAAGGCAAGGCCGCAAACCAAATAAAATTTTTTTGATGCCTTCGATACCGTGTATTATTGAAAATGTATGTGAGGGGTGGGGTAATGAAAAAAAAATAAAGGGCAAGGCGAATACAAAATAAAATATTTTTTAAAATAAAACTTTTTAACTCATTGATAATAATAGGTTAAAAAATTTATTTTTTTTAAAAGGTTATAAAAAACCACAAAAAATTAAAAAATGCAACTATCTAATTTTTAAATAGACCAAATTTATTTCGGGGCAAAACATGATCTCTTATTTTTTATGATAATTAAATTTTTGGCAAAAAACTCAAATATTTCTTAAGTTATGAAATAAAACTCACAAATAACTGCCTACCTCCCCCCAAACCTAATCCCAAAATTAAAAATTCCTAACTAATAATAATACATTATATTTTAAATAGGAATTTAAAATTTTCAAAACGAAAATTTTCATAAAAAATTTTTTCTTTTTTCCAAAAAACAAAAAAAAAAACCCTAAATGTTTTTGGGTTTTTGGCCCTTTTAAAAAACCCCAATAAAAAAATTTTTTTAAATTTTAGTTATTAAAAAAATAAATGTTTATATTTAATTGAATTTTTATAAATTTTTAAAGGATCATTTTAAAAATATTTTTTTCATTTTTCCAAAAAATTTTTCAGCGGTTTGGGGTTTTTTGCTTGACCCTGCTGGTTTTTTGTTTTTTGTCTTTTTTTAATATTTTAATTAAATTTAAAAAATTAAAAAACAAAATAAATTTTTAAAAAAAAATTTAAATTCCCTGGCTTTTTTCTTTCCCAAAAATGTCTTTTTTATTTTCTTTACCCCACTTCCCACGGTTTGAGTGTTTTTTGGGCATTACGGGGCCTTTCCATTCTTTAATCCTTTTCTTTTCCCTTTTTTTTTTTTGGGAATTTAATTCTAGGCCTAACATCCACCACTTTTGTTCCAACTAACGCCTGGCTTTCCCACTGTCCTTTTTCAACAGCCTCCCTACTACAGGCTTAGTTTTTTATTTAAACTATTCATTAAAAACCAAACCACCCTTTTTTTCCTTTTTCACTAAAATTTCCCTGGTTTTTCCCTAAAAGTTTGCTCCACCCACCCTTTGTGCCTAACACTAACAACCCACCCTAGTGCTAACACTAACAACCCACCCTAGTGCCTAACACAAACAACCCAGCCTAGTGCCTAACACAAACACCCACCAGTCCCTAACACTAACACCCCTAGTGCCAAACACTAACATTAACAACTAATCTAAATAAACTAGCTTAAAAAAAAAATACTGCTTTTTGGATTATGCAGTGAAAATATTGTAGAAATCCGGTATATTTTATTTTCGGCTTGGGGCCCCTAACATGAAGAGAAAACAAACTATACTCGAGTTTTTTTTAAAAAATCAAAAAACTGAAATTTAAAAACAAAGGCCGTGAGGTAAAACACAGCCACCTTTCTGCAGTCTAAAAAAATTCGCTTCTGTGCATGAAAACTAGAGTGGGGGAAATAAACTCAGCTCTTCCAACGGGCTGGAGTAACAGTATGAAACTTCAAAAAAAAAGTTGAGGGGTTTATTGTTCGTAGTAAAAAACTTGGGTGTGATCACTGTGCCAGATTTGATTCTGCATCCATAAAACGTGACGGGAAATTCCCCCATACCCATAGAATGGGCCAGTTTCATATTGTAGCTTCGGAAGGGATAAAACAATGCAACAAGCTTCTCTAAGAAAAAAAAATATGACCCCTTCTTATCAAAGGCCCCCAAGTTTTGGGTGTTAAGCGCCTACAAGATTGTGCAGGAGATGCTATTAAAAAATGCATGGAAAAATTAAACCCAAAGCAATGGGCCCTCTACTAAATAGATTTTCAATATATCTCAGTAGGGGGGAGTGAAAAATACATTTTTAAATTTTTATGCGCTAGGATTTTGAAAATGTCCAAAATGTCCAGGGTAAAAACCCCAAAAATTAATTATTTTTCTGACAACCCCTTCCCGCCCTTCACCTAATTGAAATTTGGGCTTTTTAAAAAAACCCTTTTTTGTGCTTTTTACCATAGGGTACTCAATTTGAAACTGTGCTGACCAAACACTTTTTTTTACATTTTAAAATAATGATAACCTCTATAGTCTATTCCTTAACGGGTTTCCGGGGCGGGGAGCTGCCGATGCCACCCAGTTTGTAGGACGTCGCGATTGGCTGATAGCTCGGTGGGGGGTGATGGTGGTGGTACTTGCCTGCTGCTCCCAAAACCCTTGCTTTTCCTAAGAAAAAAATTCTATTTCTTTGCTTTACTCATCCTTACACAAATATGCCTATTTTGTTTGATCAGTGAATCAGGCAGTGTTTGGGTCAAAAAATCCCCGCCATTCATACTCATAGGGAAAAAAATAAAGTCATGACTGAGTTCACAAGAGTAGGGGCGGTTTTTTGGTTTTCACTGCATTAAAATTTGTATTCCTACCTATTTTAAACCAACTCCAGATTAATTTTATGAAATTTTTGGCCCTACCATCGTGTTCATAATACATTGTTGCATATCTTGAGCATAAAAAAAATTACAGTAAGACTACACTAATATTAAGAAAATTTAAGAAAGTAAAAAGTGTAAAACATTTTTTCTTGCTTTTTTTGCTTCAATCGCTGTAAACTGCTCATTTTTTGTCGCATTAAATTTTCAAGCATTTTTCAAAACCCCATATTTTTTCCCTTTCCCTTTGATATGTAGCACGTACGAAAAAGAAAAAGAGTAGGGGGGAAAAATTTTGGTTAAGAAAGTAAAACTGTTTCAAACTGGTGCCGTGAGGGGGGAGCCTCTGAAGTCTCCCCGAGAGCCATCTCTCCTGTTAGGGAGGGGGGGGCAATGCTCCCCGTCACTTTTCCATTTGCGTAGTAGTCAAATTTTTTACCATTTTGACCCCTCCCTTTTCCCTTATTGGTACGTGCTACAACCAAGGAAGGGGAAAAATAAAAAGGTTTTGAAACTCTTAAAATTTGAATGCGCCCAAAATGATGGAGTTACAGTGAGTTAAGCAAATAAGCAGAAAAATTTTATACACTTTTTATTTCCTTCATTATCTTAATTTATTTATCTTCTGTAATTTTTGTATCTATGATAGGCGAAAGTATTAAAACCCCGATGGTACCCTCATTTTTAACCTAAATTTATTGGTAGTTTGGTAATACGGGTAGGATACAACATTTCTGCATTGAAACCTAAAAATCCGCCTACTCTGGAACCCCTTTTTTTTTTTACCCTATTGATTTAATACGTGTTATTGTTGCCATCACTGCCCGATTCCTATGAAAAAAAATAGGCCCACTTTTGTAAGAATTACTTAAACAAAAAAAATGAATTTTTTTGAGGGAACGCAAGGGTTTTGGTTGCGGCGGGCAAACCCAAACCCCCCCATCCCCATCTATCACCAATCGCGCGTCCTTCCAAAATCGGGTAGGGGAGCAGAGCTCCCAAAAACCACTTAAATGAATAGACTATAGTAATAAAGACAACGATATTGATATGAACCTATAGCAATAATGCAACGATGATGAAATTCTACTATAGTCTTCACTTAAGGGTTCCTGGGAGGGTCGGGGGGGGGTTTCGGCCTGGGGTATTCCCCGGGGGGGGGGGTTTGGTGGATTGCCTCGGGGGCCCCCCCTTGCGTTCCCAAAAAACAATTTTTTTTTTCCTTAAAAAATATCCTATTTTGTTTCATCTAAACAGAGGATTGTTTCCCAAAAAATTTTTTTAAAAAAATAAAACAACTACTTAAAAATAAAGGGGGTTTTTTGTTTTTATGTTGAAGTTGTTTGAAAACCAAAAAAATTTTTTTTGAAAGGAAACCCAAGGTTAAAACTTTTATAAAAAAAAAAAAAAAAGACCAAAAAGTAAAAAGGGAAAAAAGGGGGAAAAACCTTTTTTTTTTTTTTTCCCCCAAAAAAAATTTTCACACAACAAGAATGCAAAACCTTTCTTTTCCCCCTGTGTATGTCCCCAAAGGGGGGGGGTCAAAAACTGAAGTTAAAAACCCCTTTAAAAGGTAGGTGAAGTATAAGGGGTTTTCAGGAAAAACCCAAACCCTCCCGGCCCTTTTTTTAAACATTTTTTTTCTTTTACCCCCTTTTTTCCTTTTTGGGGGCCCCACCACAGGAAAAAAAGGGGTTTTTTTTAAAAAAAATTTTGAAAAAATTTTAAAAAGGGTTTTTGGGGGGGGGACATTTGCAAAAAAGGTTTACAAATTTTTTCCAATTTTTAAAAGGGAAATTTTTGTAATTTTTTTTTTCCCGATTGACAAGTTTTAAAAAGGAGGGTTTTGTTTAAAATTTTTGGGTTTTTTTTGGGGAAAAATTTTCACAAAATTCCCCCCACCTTGTTTGTACAGATTTATTTTTTACCGGGTTTGAAGGGGTTTTTTTAACAATTTCCCCCCAAAGATAAAAAAGGGTTTTTGGAAGGTGAAAACCTTGAAATTTTTTTCCAAAAGGGGTTTTTGGGGGCCGAGGAAATCCCCCAATGAAGCCCGGTTTTTCCACGGGGTCCCCAAAAACTTTTGGACAGGGGTTTTCCCCCCAAACCCAAGGGTTTTTAAAAAGGGAAAAAAAAATTTTTTTGGTTTGAAAAAATGAATTTTTTTTTCTTTACATTTCCCCCCCCAAATTTTTTTTAAAACCACTGGTTTGTTCACATTTTGTTTACTTTAAAAAAAAAAAAAGGGAGGAGAAAAAAGGGAGAAAAGGGAGAAGGGGGGAAAAAGGGGGGAAGGGTAAAAAGGGGGAAAAAGGGCCCCAATTTTTCTGGCCACCCAAAAAAAGGTGCGGGCATGGTCCTTTTTATTTTCCAAAAAAAAGGGTATTGGGTTTGGTAGTTGTTTTTATTTTTTTGGTGGGGAAAATAAAAATACAAAATACACAAATGGTCCCAAAAAAGATTTGTGTTTAACGAGCGTCCCTTTTTCCCGGAAAAAAAAAACCGTGTGTTAAAGTTTTTTTAACTAAAGCCCGCAAAATTGGTTTTTACAGATTATTAAACACGGCCTTTTTTCCGCCGCGAGGGCAAAACCCTTTTTGGCGGCACTTGAAAGGGGGGACATGTTATCCCCTGAAGGGAATTGGAAAAAAAAAAAAAACAACGTTTTTTTTTTTTCCAAAAAAGGGAAAAAAAAAACGAAAAACGAAAAAAAATTTAAAACCCAGACGTAAAAGAAACCCTTGGGAAAGGGGGAAAAAAAAAAATCGACTTGAGAAAAAAAAAATGGCCCAAAAACCAAAAAAATTTTCGGGGACCTCCTTAATGTTTATTTTGCCGCAATGGGGGGCGGGAAAAAGGGTTTTGGGGGGGAACCTTGGTTTTTGGAAGGGGAAAACGGGGTTTTTTGTTTTTTGGTGCAAAAAAGTTCGACTTGTGTACGAACTGACTGCGGTTATAATGGAGGAGAGTTTCACGTTCGTTTTCAGACACCAACTACTTTTTCTTGGCCTACAATAGGTGCTTGTTCTAATGGGGCTAGTTTTATTTTGCGCAAACCAAAAAAAAAAAAAAAAGTATATTATGTGGTTAAGGTTAGGTTAGGTTAGGTTTCATTTTTTTTTTTTTTTTTTGGTTTGCGCAAAATAAAAATAGCACCATTAGAACAAGCACCTATTGTAGGCCAAGAAAAAGTAGTTGGTGTCTCTGAAAACGACCGCGCAACTCTCCTCCATTATTACCCTGACTGCAGCCCACGCGTGTGTACAAGTATGTTGTGTGTATACCCAATGCGGCCGCGGGCCCCATGCGGCTAGGTTAGATTAGGTGTGGGTTAGGGTCACAGAGTTATACACTAGAGCGCGCATCCCCTACCCCAGTGGCTGGGCGGAGGGAGGCAAGCGGGCTCGGCTGGCGTGTCAACGTGTGGCAACCATGATACTCGACCATATTTTGTCAGACGGACAAGCTTTACGTTATTGTCATTTTTTACCACCTGCTTATTTTTGCATTGGTGTGTGTCACATACCAACGGCATCGGGAAAATGTGTTGATTCCGAGGCAGTGAATGGAAATTCAATGCAAGCAAAAGTATAGAAATAATAGCGAGTTGAAACAGAAAAAGTGAGAGAAAATGTTTATGCACTATTTTATTTTACGTTCATTATCTTATTCTCGGTATTGCTTACTGCCATTACTGTGTGCTCGTGATGTGCAGCAATGTCTCGTGAACACAATGGTAGGTTCAGTATTTTCTGAATATCATCTGGTAGCTTGATAACACCGGACATACCTGTGTGATGTCAAGCTTCTCCCGCTAATCTGTGACTGTTCAGTATCCATAGAGCGCGGATTTGGGTTTATTTGTAATTTGAAGAGATATTTGATATATATGTAGGTTCATTTATATTAATAACATTCTCCTTTGTCACTGCAACAACTATATTATTTCAAAAATCGGGAAATACCTTACTGTTAGGGCTGGACGCACAGGCTGCAGCACTGCGGGCTGGAGGCACGGAGCCCTGTGACTGGGAGGCGAGGGCAATAAACCCTGGGCGAGGGCAATAGTACCCACGAGGCTGCGGAAGCGACGCTCACCACGGCGAAAAGCTGTTCCGTCGCAAGTTTTCTGTTCATGACAATTTTTTAACATCTACTTATTGTTGCATTGGTACGTGTCCCATACCAGCAGAATAAGAAAAATGTGCTGATTCCGAGACAGTGAATGACAATTTAATGCATGCAAAATGACTGGAATAATAGGGAGTTGAAGCAAGGAAGGTGAACAAAAATGTTTATGCACTATTTTATTTTGGTGTCATTATGTTATTCTAGGTATAGCTTATTGTATTACACTACTATTCATGACGTGGAGTAATGTCTTGTGAAGACGATGACAGGTTCAGTTATTCTAGGTATCATCTGGTAGTTTGATAATATCGTGTAAGAGTACAACATGTCGTGTGGGCCAGAGCATCCTCTGTGGCCGCAGAGTATCATGGTTTGATGGCGGCCGAGCCACTCCCGGGTGGTGGGCTGATGTCCCCTGTCGATCTCTAGTTATAACTTGTGGTTAGGTTAGATATGGGTTAGTTAGGTTTCGGTTCATTTTTCATTTGTTTGTCATTTTTGCAAAAAAAAAAAAAAAAAAGGCGACAGAAATGGTTAGCAAGATTCATTCAAAAACACATAAAACCACACCAGAAAAGATAAGGCGAAATCAGAAATCGTTGGTCGAGTGAAACTATAAATTAACCGTTTTCCCTCTTGTGCATTGATATGTGGAATAGCCTGGCAGTGAAATAATTAGATGCCAGGGTATTTCATGTTTTTAAAGCTCAGATTGACCCCATTGAGACAAAGGAGACGGGACCCCCCATCTGTTATAAACCATTTCCAGTATATCACAAAATAGGTAATACAGACGGTAAAACGCGTTGTTCGCCAACGGTCACCACCCGGGGGCCAGCCAGTCCAGGCCGGGTCAGAGTGGACTTGTGTGGTGGACAGGTGGAGTGGTGATTGCCTAACATCTCTGCACAAAATAAAAGGGGCGATAAAATAAATCTGGTATTATTCCAGATGAACAACACGAACTCACTTTGGGGACGAAATATTTTTTCTGGTGAGTTTTGATGTGTCTTTGAATAATTGCTACAAAACGTTTGTCGCCAAAAATCTTTTTTTTAGATAAAGGTTAGGTTAGGTTAGGTTAGGGCATAAATTAGGTTAGGTTTCATAAGGTTATGTAGGTAAAGGTTTGGTTAGGTTCAATAGGTTATGTTAGGTAAAGGTTTGGTTAGGTTTCATGTGTAGCAGGCCTGTTATAGTGTCGGTGGGTGGTGCCTCCTGAGCCCAAACAGTGTACACAACCTGTAACGATAGAAAACTATAATAGACGGCTCAAACCACGATGATGCACCCCCTCCCCACCAGTAACCCTGCCAACCCCTCCCACCCCACCCACGATAATCCCCCCCCCCCCCAGTACCCTGCCAAACCCCTCCCACCCACCCACGATAATCCCCCCCCCCCCCCCCCCAGTAACCCTGCCAACCCCCCCACCACCCCACGAAAATCCCCCCCCCAGTCACCCTGCCAACCACCCTCAACACCCACCCCCACGATAATCCCCCCCCCCCCAGTAACCTGCCAACCCCTCCCACCCACCCACGATAATCCACCCCCAGTACCCTGCCAACCCATCCCACCACCCCCGATAATCCCCCCCCCAGTAACCCTGTCAACCCCTCCCCACCCACCCCACGATAAATCCCCCCCCCCAGTAAACCCTGCCAACCCCTCCCACCACCCCACGATAATCCCCCCCAGTAACCTGCCAAACCCTCCCACCCACCCAACGATAATCCCCCCCAGTTAACCTGCCAAACCCCTCCCACCCACCCCACGATAAATCCCCCCCCAGTAACCCTGCCACACCCCTCCCCACCCACCCCACGATATCCCCCCCCAGTAACCCTGCCAACCCCTCCACCCACCCACGATAATCCCCCCCCCAGTACCCCTGCCAAACCCCTCCCCACCCACCCCACGATAATCCCCCCCCCAGTAGCCCTGCCAACACTCCCACCCACCCCACGATAATCCCCCCCCAGTAACCCTGCCAACCCCTTCCCAACCCACCCCACGATAATCCCCCCCAGTAAACCTGCCAACCCCTCCAAACCCACCCCACGATAACCCCCCCCCAGTAACCCTGCCAACCCCTCCCACCACACCACGATAATCCCCCCACCAGAGCCCTGCCACCCCTCCCACCCACCCCACGATAAATCCCCACCCCCAGTAACCTCGCAAAACCCTCCACCCAACCCCCACGATAATCCCCCCCCCAGTAAACCTGCCAACCCCTCCACCCACCCACGATAATCCCCCCCCCAGAGCCTGCCAACCCCTCCCACCCACCCCACGATAATCCCCCCCCCCATATAACCCTGCCAACCCCTCCCACCCACCCACGATAAATCCCCCCCCCAATTAGCCCTGCCAACCCCTCCCACCCAACCCCACGATAATCCCCCCCCCAGTTAGCCCTGCCAACCCCTCCCACCCCACCCACGATTAATCCCCCCCCAGTAACCCTGCCAACCCCTCCCCCGACACACCCCACGATAATCCCCCCCCCCAGTAGCCCTGCCAACCCCTCCCACCCACCCCACGATATCCCCCCCCCAGTAACCTGCCAACCCCCCCCCCACCCCACGATAATCCCCCCCCCCAGTAAGCCGCCAACCCTCCCACCCACCACGATAATCCCCCCCCCCAGTAGCCCTGCAACCACCTCCACCCACCCCACGATAATCCCCCCCCCAGTAACCCTGCCCAACCCCTCCCAACCCACCACACACCCCCCAACCCCCCACAACCAACCTCCCCCCCCCCCCCCAGCGATAAAATTCCCCCCCCCAGTAGCCCTGCCACCCCCCCACCCAACCCACGAATCCCCCCACAGTACGCCCTGCCAACCCTACCACCAACCCACGATAATCCCCCCCCAGTAACCCTGCCAACCACTCCCACCCACCCCAAGATAATCCCCCCCCCCAGTAACACTGCACAACCCCTCCCACCCACCCCACGATAATCCCCCACCCCAGTAGCCTGCCAACCCCTCCCACCCACCCCACGATAACCCCCCCCAGTAACCCTGCCAACCCCTCCCACCCACCCCACGATAATCCCCCCCCCAGTAGCCCTGCCAACCCACCCACCCACCCACGTAATCCCCCCCCAGTAGGCCCTGCCAACCCCTCCCACCACCCCACGATAATCCCCACAGTAACCCCTGCCAACCCCTTCCCACCCACCCCACGATAATCCCCCCCCCCAGTTAGCCCTGCCAACCCCTCCCACCCAACCCCACGATAATCCCCCCCCAGTTAACCCTGCCAACCCACTCCCACCCACCACGATAATCCCCCCCCAGTAGCCCTGCCAACCCCTCCCACCCACCCCACGATAATCCCCCCCCCCAGTAGCCCTTGCCAACCCCTCCCACCCCACCCCAGATAAATTCCCCCCCCAGTAAACCCTGCCAACCCTCCCACCCACCCCACCGATAATCCCCCCCACCAGTAGCCCTGCCAACCCTCCCACCCACCCCACGATAATCCCCCCCCCCCCAGTAGCCCATCGCCAACCCCTCCCACCCACCCCACGATAATCCCCCCCCCACGTAGCCTGCCAACCCCTCCCACCCACCCCACCGTCACCTTCAAGCGTCTATATTTTGTGAGTTGCCCATTTCTAGATTATCCCTTAACTTCAATATTGATGTAAACTTGATTTTAAACATATAAACTGGGACAATAATCATAATACATGACAGATAGATCTACTTTGGGTGGCAACGCATCGAGAACAGTTGCAGCGTGTTTCCTGAGGGCAAAAATTCCTCAAAATGGAAGAATATGATTCCCAATAGGATTAGTGTTTTCTTAGTGGGGAAATAGTGGGCCCAATGGTGTGAATGTAGCTCACTCGCGGATGAGAATTAGGGAAAGCGATGGAGGAAGTCGTAAAGACAACTTTTGCCAACTCAATACGCCAAATGTGAGACCTTACTGAACAGGCACTTTGTGTTGGCTGTAAGAAGTACGGAGAGGAGGGAGGGTGGAGGGCCACGCCACCCTGCATGTCACGGACGGTGTGGGGAAGGAATGGAAGTGTCCCTGCTTGGTATTTGTGGGCCGGACGCCATTATTGTCATAGTTAACACTTTATTATATATAGAGAATAAAAAATATGAAATGATTATGAATTACCATTTAGGGTATTAAGAAACGTATTGATAGTATAACCTAGGACACTACATATCATGATCAATGAAAAACAAACTAATTGTAGTATTTGTTTTATGTAGTGGTAAACTGTGGAGAGATGTTTACAGGACTGGGTACAGGACTCAGGAATGGCCTCTAGGTCTTTAGAGGTGTTTACAGGACTGTGTACAGGCTCAGAAGCCTTAGGTATTCTAGAGGTGTTTACAGGACTGTGTACAGGACTTCAGAAGGCCTCTAGGTATTCTAGATGTCGTTTACAGGACGTGTACAGGACGCCACAAGGCCTCTAGGTATTCTAGAGGTGTTTACAGGACTGTGTACAGGACTCAGAAAGGCCTTAGGTCTTCTAGAGGTGTACAGGACGTGTACAGGACTCAGAAGGCCTCTAGGATTCTAGAGGTGTTTACAGGAAGTGTACAGGACTCAGAAGGCCTCTAGGTATTCTAGAGGTTTACAGGACTGTGTTACAGGACTCAGAAGGCCTCTAGGTATTCTAGAGGTGTTTAAGGACTGGTACAGGACCTCCAGAGGCTTCTAGTATTTCTAGAGGTGTTTACAGGACTGTGTACAGGGACTCAGAAGTCCTTAGGTATTCTAGAGGTGTTTACAGGACGTGTACAGGATTCAGAAGGCCTCTAGGTATTTAGAGGGTTTACAGGGGACTGTGTACAGACTCAGAAGGCTCTAGGTATTCTATGAGGTGTTTACAGGACTGTGTACAGGACTCGAAGCCTCTAGGTATTCTAGAGGTTTTTTACAGGACTGTGTACAGGACTCAGAAGGCCTCTAGGTATTCTAGAGGTTGTTTACAGGACTTGTGTACAGGACTCAGAAGGCCTCTAGGTATTCTAGAGGTGTTTACGGACTTGTGTACAGGACTCAGAAGCCCCTAGATATCTCAGTCGGAGGGGATGGCCTGGCGGGACACTTTTTTCAAGCAGCGGACTTATGGAATAGTTTGCCACCGATTGGCTGGTAGCAGATAGGTTGGGGAGGCGCAGCGGTGAGTGGTAGCGTCTCGACTGGCGTTTCGGTGACCCCGAGTTGATCCCCGAAGAAACCCAACCAACCTTTCAGCACCGTGGAGTGGCTAAAGAACACCCACATGCCCTGCCCATCAACTCTACCTTCGACTGCGAGTGCATCGGAGGACACAGGGGGGCGGCATGAGCCTCTAATCACAGGCGTCACTATAACAATCCTGCCTGATAGAGTCCGTTAAATCCGAAATCCGTTGAACCCAAAATCCGTTAAATCCGAAGTCCATTAAATTGAGGGCCGTTAAATCCGAAGTCCATTAAATTGAGGGACGTTAAATCGAAATCCGTTAGACCGAAAATCCCGTTAAATCCGCAGTCCATTAAATTGAGGGCCGTTAATCCCGAATCGTTAAACCAAAATCCGTTAAACCAAAAATCCATTAAATCCGAAATCCATTAAATTGCGGGTGGAGTGTATGTGAAGGATGAGTGTCCGAGTGAAGGGTGAAGCAAGAGGCACAAACACACACAATAACCAAGGCTGCCAGGACACAAACATACATATGCACAAACACACACAATAACCAAGGCTGCCAGGACACAAACATACATATGACACAAACACACACAATAACCCAAGGCTGCCAGGACACAAACATAACATATGCACAAACACACACAATAACCAAGGCTGCCGGACACAAACATAATATGCACAAACACACACAATAACCAAGGTGCCAGGACACAAGCATACTATGCACAAAAACACACACAATAACCAAGGCTAGCCAGGGACACAAACATTACATATGCACAAACACACACAAAACCAGGCTGCCAGGAAACAAACATTACATATGCACAAACACACACAATTAACCAAGGCTGCCAGGACACACTATATACTTTAGTTTTGCTGATGCTGCTTTGATCGTTGCTTTTTCATTCCTGTTTTAAACCGGCAGACCACAAGCCCAATTTTGTTATTGGATGAAATCAAATTTATTATGAAGGAAAGTAATGTTTGATTGTATTACATGCTTCAGAAAAGGCATTGGACTGGGTTAATGTTATTTTTATAGATGGTCAGAGTAAGTGGCCATCACAATTGTGTAGCTACTTCCTTACCTCTGCACGCGGCGCACACTACACACACACACAAACCACACACCACACACACACACAAACAAACACAGTTCGTTGTATCAAAGAAATCACATCTCATAATCTCTTCCTAAATTCGCTCTTCACCCACGCCAAAGTATTATTTCAGAAAACATAATAACCTAAGGAAATAGGAAAAAAGATGGGTTTGAGTTAGTCAGGGGTTGTTGGTTGTGAGTTATGTTTGTGAAAGGCTCGGTGTTGTGATTGTTAACCTTTTGACCCACCACGGCTCCTTGACTACTACAGTCAAACCTTCCTATGCGGACACTCATTATTCGGACTTTACATTATTGGACCTCCTTTTTTTTTTTTTTTTTTTTTTGTTTGTTTTAGGGGCGAAATTTCCTAGCTAAATATAATATACAGCTTTTTTTTTTTTTTTTTTTTTTTTTGTTTTTTTTTTTTTTGTTTATCCCCCTATATTATGTATACTATATTATCCTTTATTTTATTCCCCCTATATTATAATCCCCCCCTTTATTTGGATCCTGGGCATTTTACTCTGCGAACACTCATTGGACCAATTGTCCCACTATGAGAGGTTTTACTGAGTTCGACCCTGGATTTAAGGGAATACAAAGGGGAGAAAGTGGTCCGTTACAGCCAATTGTTCCGTTAGGCCAGAGTATTTTCCCGGGGCTGTGAAAATATAGAAATAACTGGAAAAATAGTGAAATCAATGAGAAATTACAGTAAAACCTCGCGTATTCGGGACATCATATTCGGACTTTGACACTTATTCAGACCTTTTTTTTTTTTCCCTAGGGGTCGAAAATTTCCTAGCTTATATAGCACTAGATTTTTTTTTTTTTTTTTTTTTAAAGGGTCGCCAAATTTCCTAGCTAATATACATACACCGAATATTTTTTTTTTTTTTTTTTTTTCAGGGGTCGAAATTTCCTAGCTATATATACATACACGAATATTTTTTTTTTTTTTTTTTTCAGGGGTCGAAATTCCTAGCTATAATATATACACGAATATTTTTTTTTTTTTTTTTTTTTTTTTTTTTTTTTTACATAATCCCCCCCATTATTCGGATTCCTTGCATTACTCGGGACCCACTCCTTGGCCAATTAGTCCGAATATGAGAGGTTTACTGTAATCACAAACACAACCAGACGTGTTATAGCTATGTTGGAAGGTAAACAGTGACTGGCGTACATGCGGGATTTGGAAGAAACTGCACTGCCGGACAACAATTTTGTATTTAAGTTTCTGAACGACGGACACATTTTGTATTTAAGTTCTGACCTGACGGACACATTTGTATTTAAGTTCTGACCTGACGGACACTTTTGTATTTAAGTTTGACCTTGACAGACCATTTCTGTATTTAAGTTCTGACAGACGGACACATTTTGTATTTAAGTTCTGACCTGACGGACACATTTTTCAAGCAGCGGACTTTTTGAAATGGTTTAGTCCGCTTGTTGGTAGGAATGAGTCGTTTTAAATCTGAAATCCGTTAAATCTGAAATCCGTTAAACTGAAATCCGTTAATCTGAAATCCCGTTAAATCTGAATCCGTAAATCTGAAATCCGTTAAACCGAGGCCGTTAAACACGGAGGGCCGTTTAAACCGAGGCGTTAAATCCGAGCGGCCGTTAAACCGAAGGGCCGTTAAACCGAGTTGACTGCTGTACTTGCTCATCACCCCCCACTCGCAAAAGAAATCGTGGATTCTATTCTTGTCCTCAACAGCTTTATTTCAACATTTTCCTGAATCAAAAGAAACAACTGAAGATTTATATTTATAGTATTTTTTATTGGGTAGAAACACCCAGAGACCCAAGATGCCCCCCAACAGGACTGACTGACATTGCTTAACCCTTTGAGGACCAAAACGTAAGTTCCCATTTGTAATTTGGCTACCAATTAGACTATTTTCATGACTATATCCAATATTTTATAGATCTGGTCTGTTAGTATCCTTGGTCACTAAACTTAATTTGGTATATTGAGTTACTTTTCGTAATTTTATGGCTGACAAACAGATTATTATATACGGCAAAGGAAAGGTTCTGGGCAGTGAAGGGGTTCACGTCAGAATTTTTCCCCATAAGGTCTTGTAAGGTTAGGCTGGGCCGGGTCCGGGCGGGGCGGGTGACACATTCCATTTTTCCATTCCATTCCCTGCCACTACCAACATACAAACCTACTTGATTGATTGAGTGACCTGCAATCCTTGTCTTGTGTCTGATGTTGTGTTGACAGTGTTGGAGGCATCCGTCACTGCTAATATTAATGTGCTGCTTCAACATGAAACCTTTGACTTGACTTTACTACACTACCCTCAGAGAGAGTTTCCACGCTATGCGAGTTTCGCGACCCCGAGTTTTGCGAGAGTCCTAAATTCTACCATCCGACTTTCGCGGCCTTATATCCCCGAGATAATCGCGCTGCTTCGTATGCGTTTTTTTTTGTGTTGTGTGTGTGTGCCTACAGCTCCGTAGGCAGTGACCTCAGGGGGGGAGGGTAGGCCCGGAGGTTAAATTGAGGGCTGTGAGGTTGGCCCTCGCCCGTGGTTGGCGCAGACAAAATTTCTATAGTGACGCCTGAATTAGAGCTCATGCCGCCCCCCCCTGTGTCCTCCCAGCGCATCGCAATTGAAAGGTAGAGTTAATGCGGCAGCGTGTGGGTGTTCTTAGGCCACTCAACGGTGCCAGAGACAGATTTGAAAGTAGATGTACAAGCCCTCATCTAGGATCGAGCTTGGTGTCACCTAAGGAACGCCACTCGGGAGACGTACCCACTCTGCTACCGCTCCCATAAGAGGACGTACGGGACACGTCTTCCTTCCTTCCGTGCTTGGAGAGTATTATAATAGGCTTAGTATAGATGTAGTTTTGCTTTGTTTTTTGCCTTTTGTTTGTTGTTTTTCTCTACGGGGAGCAGCCGGTGTGGATATAAGATAGGAAACACCTGAAATACAGTAGCACTACCTTACACCCCGCCGCTCCTTACTATTTACCACAAAAATACTCCTTATAAAGTGGACTAAACCATGACTGATTCGTGTGGTAGTGTGTTTCTGGAGGTACTGTGAGGAGACAGGAGGAGAAGAGAGGAAGGCATTGTGACAGGGTTATTGCCGTATAACCACTGTTCACACAAACCATCAGCTTGATTGCCCTCACTCCACTCAGACCAAAACAAATATAAAAAGTTTCATTATCCCAGGTGGAAAGAGACAAGGGAAGAGTGGACAGACCTGTTAACAAAGGGAGCAAAAGTTTGAAGAGGACCTGTGAAAGCCATACTAAGCGTCAAAGGTACAACAAGAAGACGCATCCAGAGAGACAGAGATGGAGTTATTAACAGATAATCCCTTCACCTGCCTGTGTGCATTACATAAAAGCAACACTAACACAGCCATAATAAGGTACAGAGCTCAGATCACTCAATGCCTTGCTCTACAACTCATCACTACATAATGCCTACTCACTTCTCTACGGTGCTCCAATGCCTTCCTCTCTTCTTCTGTCTCCTCCAGTACCTCAATGCCTTCCTCTCTTCTCTCCAGTCTCTCCAGTACCTCCATGCCTCCTCTCTTCTTCTCCTGTCTCCTCCAGTACCCTCCAATGCCTTCCTCTCTTCGCTCCTGTCTCTCCCAGTACCTCCAATGCCCTTCCTCTCTTCTACTCCTGTCTCCTCCAGTACCCCAGCAAACACAGTACCACACACGTCATGGTTAATCACTACAAAGAGTATTTTGTGGTAAATAAGTAGATCGGCGGGGGGGGAGGTCAGGTGCTACTTATTTCGAGGGTGTTACTTATTTGAAGTAACACTGGTTTCAAAGGCCGGGCCTATGAAGAATAGGCCCCCTTTGTAATATTCAAGATAAGTATCGTTCGTAGGATCCGAATACGTATACAGAAATAGAACAGAGATACGTGAGAGAACGCCGGACCCAAGGCTTCACCGGCACCACCCGCTGGGTGACTCCCAACCTCAAGTCCTACTCCTCCCTCCTCCCTCTCCTCTACGTAGTGTTGGGGGAAGCCACCACCCGGGAGGAGGGTCACAAACCTAACCCCGGTACCCATTCACTGCTGGGTGGACAGGGGTTGGGCATTTTCAGGATATTTTTTTGGGGGAAAAAGGAGTCTTATAAGCTGTAAAATGTAGGTACACCTCACACCGGACTAAAATAAGCCATTTTTACAGTGTTTTCAATACCCGAGTTTCACGCTATGCCTTGGGAAAAAGCAAGCGGGAAAACTCAGGAGGGTGCTGTCTCGGTCTGCACAGAGGTCTTTCTGTTTGAGAGGGTGCTTATTAGGTATTTTTTTTTTTTTTTTTTCACAAAGGAATGGCCAAGGGAAAAAAAAATAAACAAAAGCCCGCATAAGGTAGTTGGCCCAGTGCCTATAAAGAAGACAGTCAAGATAATATCAAAAAAGAGGGTGGGCCAATTTAGTTCGGGAGGTGTCTTGTTACTAATCCTCTCCTGAAAAGATTGAAAACCCTTCACGCCCGAGCTTTCCGTGGGCTATATAAATGTCTGTTGTTAGCCCATAAAATTACAAAAAGTCCTGAATATACCAAATTAATTAGTTGGAAAAGGATTACTAAACAGTCATATCTAAAAAAAAATGCTTATATTCATAAAAATTGTCTAATGGCACCAAAATGACAATGCAATACGCTCTGGGCCTTAAGGGGTTAAGTCCTAGGAAGGGGAAAATAGAAACAGAAAGAGTGCGATGCAATTGTTACCCGTACTGTTGTCTTACGCAGGGACTTGGCCCAGCACACAGCGGAGGATAAAGCCAGCACCCGGCGTTTGACTGCCTACTCCCTGCGCGGCAACGAACACATTTCCCTTGATCGGAAAACACGGACCTTTTATCCTTCGGCCGACACCCGCCTTCCAATTCCACGTCCTCGGCTCCACGAGGCGGGAGACAGTGTAAAAACCACGTGGATGCACTCCAGGCGGAACTAGAGATGAGGGAGTGAGTATTGTTGTCTGGTGCGCCTGTGGAAGCACCTGTGTTACTGTGTGCTTGTGTTCAGTAAGGTGTATGGCAGTCAAGTTTCACCTGGTACTCTTGCAGTTTTATATCAATGTTCAATAAGTGAGCGGGGTAGGTGGATTTATTCCAAAACCTATACACTACACTTGCAGTTAAGAAAAATCGTTGTTCATATTGCAACATTAAATGGCAAGGGGAGAGTGGCGGGCATTGCAAGCCTGATGAGTAGTCACGGCCATGGCAAACAAATTGTTTTACCTTCCCTAACACTCTAATTACAGGGGTGTGTGCCCCCGTGAAACTGTAGACTGTACACCTGTATGTGACTGTAAAACCTTGGCAGGAATATTAGTTGCAGTGATTATTTGAACATTGGGACCGAACTCTCCTCACCTACAGTGTGTAGTATTTTCCCTCAGGCGATGAGAGTAACAATAGGTAGGCCTGACAGGGCCGTTCTAATACATTAAAACTCTTCCTATTGGGGACTAATTAGGCCAAGAGTGGTCCGAGTAATGCAAGGATCCGAATAATGGGGGGGTATGTAAAAAAAAAAAAAAAAAAAAGGAGGAGGTCCGAATAATGTCGAAGTCCGAATTACGAGGGTCTGAATACGAGAGGTTTTACTGTCTATGCGAACTACGTGGTTGCACAGGGCCCCAGAATCCACCAAGGGGCCCCTAAGCTACTATTATTTGCCTTTTTTAAAGAATCTAGTCTCTTCTCTTAAAGTACACCAGATTGATGCATTTAAATATTAGAGGCGTGCCCCCGGACCACCTTAGAGGGCTTGGAATCCCCCACCATAGTCTTACAAAATAAGGCTTCCAAACAGCATTTCACATAGGGCCCCTGAAAGGCTAGAAACGGCACTGAGGCCTGGACCCCCCCCCCCCCCCCCACCACCACCACCACCACCAAGCCTAGATGCAGTAGAGTAATCTCTGTACTGTGTGTCGGCCGCACAACTCAGCACTCACAGCCTCTGCCGCACCCCTGACAGACGGCACACACCTCGTTGCTCCTGTACTACACACCTTACCACCTGTCTGTACACCTACAGGATGGAGGCAAGTCTGTGATGTCCCGTCTGTAATACCAAACAATCTGACTTTTCTTGACATTTTGACATACTGTTAACACCTATAGTCTTTCCAATGTATCAAGTCACTTAAGTGGCTTTAATTTCTACCCATTACCATTATAGTACTTATATATAGAGAGATTCCTACTCTCCCCCTCGGGTGAGCAAACACTACCTCCCTCACAAGGGGGGAATAGAACTACCACTCAACTTATAATTGAGAGGCTGGGTTGGTGAATAATTTCCCCAAGTGACTTGATAAAATGGAAAGACTCTAGTAGTGCATTCCATGGGCCTTCATCAATTGTCCTGCCTCTTATTCCTCCAGGCATTCCATTGATCTGAGTCTTCTGTCACTGGCTTGCAGAGGACAGGTTTTTTCTACAGTCTTCAAGTCTTCATTCAGTCTTATGGAATAGCAATGGAAAGCTAATTAAATTCCGCTTCTATTGATATTCTCCATGTAAAAAGTTATTCCGCAAAATATTAAATGGCGAAGAGTTTAAGTGAATGCATATTTCTTGAAAGTCTCATAATGGCTTTTCTTTTGTGTGTTTTAGGTTTTTTTATTTGATAATATTATAGAGCAAACATTTCCGAAGATAACAGTATATCTTTTATACTGATAAACATAATATTAGGTAGGTAAACTTGTACGGGGAGCGGAGCGGTGATGACTAGATGGTGTGACGTCACGGGCGATGTATCAGGCCTTCTCTCTCGGTGGCCTCGCTTGTAGCCCCTAGCCTTCACCTCTGACCGGGTGACTCCTTGCCAGTGCATTTTATAACATGCTAAATGGGCGACCATTGTCTGCCAGTGATGGAAAACTGTCGCCCGGTAAGGACATTTTTAAGCTACTGGGCGACAAGATATTTATTCATAAACACCTTCCTGGATACAATGGCCCATCATGTCTGTGTGTGTTAGATCCAGAAGTACATTCTTATTACTGCATCACAATTTTGATCTCAATTTATATTTATTTCTTCTATTATTGCCTATGTCTTGTGTCGCCCAGTAAGATTTGCTTAAAAAATGCTCTGCTCCTTTCTGTCATCTAGTGTTGAGCTGCTAGTGTGAAAAGTGCACTGGTGTTAGTAAGACATCAATGGAGGCACTTATTTCAGAAAGTTGATAAGCGCCATCAATCAAAAACTAAGAAAATGGCTTCAAAATGTTTCAATGTTCAGAAGATATGACATTTTGAACACTGAAACATTTTGAAGCCATTTTCTTAGTTTTTTATTGACGGCGCTTATCAACTTTCTGAAATAAGCGCCTCCGTTGTGCTACTATCACATTTGTTTATATTTTTTTCTTATTATTCATTGTTTGTTTTTACATCACTAAGGATCTCCCCTTTTATTTATTTTTTTAATTTTTTTTTTAGGGGTAGAAAATTCCTAGCTATACCTATCTTCACCTGGAATTTTTTTTTTTTTTTTTTTTTTTTTTTTTTTTTTTTTTTTTTTTTTAGGAGTAGAAATTTTCTAGTTATTCACCTAGATTTTTTTTTTTTTTTTTTAGGAGTAGAAATTTTCTAGCTATTCACCTAGATTTTTTTTTTTTTTTTTTTATACATATCCCCCAATATATAATCCCCCCATTATTCGGATCCTTGCATTACTCAGACCACTCCTTGGCCCAATTAGTCCCACTATGAGAGGTTTTACTGTAATAGATTGACGTCATGCTGGTGGTTGTACTCTTTGTGCCTGGATAGTTGTTGTGATTCAGCCATGATCTAGTCTGTAAGATCGATGGTGAATGGTAGTGTAATGTTATGTTATGTAATAGTAGCAGCAGTCAATATCTCTGTGTCATGTACCATCACTAATCATCAAATGTTGGCACTAACAGTAATTTAATCTACGATAAGTATTTCTTGGTGAATATGTTGAAGTAATTATACATACAACACTTGATCTGAATGTAATAGTAGAAACATAATCTAATAACCATATTTAGATGGGGAAATCTTGGCTGAAAAGGCATTACTATTTTACTGAATGGGGAAATCTTGGCTGAAAAGGCATTACTATTTTACTGAATGGGGAAATCTTGGCTGAAAAGGCATTACTATTTTACTGAATGGGGAAATCTTTGTTCAAAAGGCATTACTATTTCCTTGAACGACATTTAACAGTGTTGTGAGGGTTGTGTTTCAGGATGCGGGAGCGGTTCAAGTCGTTGGTGGCGGAGAGCGGCTACGGCACGCCGGGCAAGGGACTGGACGAGGTGCTGTGCTGTTCATGGGCCGGGAAAGCTTTGACTCGCTCTCCGAACATGACCGCCAGTACATCTATGAGCAACGCCAGAAGGATATCACCGAGAAGGCCAGACAAAACTTCCACGTGAGTCCTGAACTGTATTTGTTCTGTGTCTATGCAGGGCCGTTTCTTAACCCCTTCACGCCCAGATCTTTCCTTGGCTATAAAAAATTGTCTGTTGTCGAGCCATAAAATTACAAAAAGTAGCTGAATATACCAAATTAGCCAGTGGACACGGATACTAAGCAGGTCATAGCTATTAAATATTGCTTATACTCACTAAAAATTGTCTAATGGTACCCAAATTACAATGGCAATTACGTTCTGGGCCTCAAGGGGTTAAGAGGAGTAGGACAATTAGTAGTCCTATGTTAAGGACAAGATGGAAATAGTGCAGTGTGTATATTATAATGCTAATAGAATACTGGTCAAGCTTAGCAAATGACAAGGTGTAGAATGAAGTACCGTGTTTTTGGGTGTCCAAGATGGTCTGACAGTTACAGGGAGTTTCGTACACAAGTTGTTTCGTACACTGATTTTAAGTTTTTTCGTACATACCTGGTGTCGTTTCGTAACTCTAGTAGTCAAGTTCAACTCTGAGCTGAGTGTACGAAACGACTATGGTTTCATATAGACTACAAAACTACTTTTTGGTGTACGAATCTACTGGTGTACGAAACAACTTGTGTACGAACTGACTGCACCCGTTCTGACGTAGTAGATTCAACCCAATTTAAACTTGCAAAATCCTATGAATCCTAAGAATGATAATAATCTCAATACTTTCACCTAATCTTACCAGGATGTTTTATGCTAATGAATTCCCATGGATCCTATGTTCCTATGTCAATTTTAGAAAAGAAAAATCATAAGAATAAGGTGTGATCACTGTCTCCCATCCTACCAAGATGTTTTAAGCTTATGGATTCCTATGTAATTATAACATTCCTTGCTGTCTCCTTTTCCTTTACAGCCTGGAACAACAGGTGTCCCCAATGCATCATAAGAAGAACATAAGAACATAAGGAAGCTACAAGAGGCCGTGAGACCTACACGTGGTAGTTCCTGTCACCTAACACTACCTACATCCACCTTTCATCCCCATCCATGAACCTATCCAGCCTCCCTTTAAAGCTCCCTAATGACTCTGCACTAACTACCTGTCTACTGAGTCCATGCCAATCATTCACCACCCTATTTGTGAACCAGTTTTTCCCTATTTCTTTTAAATCTACTCTTTTCCAGCTTGAATCTTGAATACTTCTTGTTCTACCCTGGTTAATAGCCGTAAGAACTTTTCCTAGCTTCCCCATGGCTTTGACTTACAAGGAACAACATTTGAGACCTGGCTGAATGATAACAGTTTTTTGTGAAAATCTGCTGAGTGTCACATTTGTAGCTTAAATTTGTGACCTATTTTGCTGTTGTTTGAGTTGAGTTTCTTGGTGAACAGATCATTTTAGCTGTATTTGTAGTCCCGTCCAATAGACTCTGCCCAACATTACTGCTTTGGCTTTCAAGGAACAAGATAGGATACCTGGTTTTTGTGTCTATGCTGAGTGTCTCAATCCTTGCTGCCATTGTTTGAGTTAGAGTTTCTTGGTGAATGGATAGTTTTAGCTGTAGTTGTAGTCTTATCTAGAATACACTCACGCCTCTTATTTAATGCTGTTGATAGCATGCTCATGGCAGAAGAGTTTCCATCTTTTATTTGTGGAGCAAGTGTGCCTATACAATGATACATGCTATATATATAATAGAGTTTCAACACATCTATAATTACAATAATAACACACCTAGGTATTGCAAAGTCCTTGCCACAAAATACTGAAGCAGAATTCCCAGATCGTGATAGTTTATATTGCCAAGCACCAAGTCAAGGACTAAAACAGGTGTCATCAAGTTCAAAAGATGTGTGCATTCAAAAGACATGAATTACAGAAAGGATTAATTCACTCTAGGCCTCATAATGGATTTCAAAACACCAAGTCAAGGAATATGATAGCGGGCAGGCCGTGGTGGTTAGCCATGGCAGGCAATCCACCACCACGGTCCTCAGCCGAACACTGGGCTGGCCTGTCAGGCAGAGCAGCCGGGGCATAAAACTCAGGCCACAAATTTAAATGATGAACGGCGACAAAAATATTCACTCGCTAGATATATCATGATTTATTTTAACATTGCTAACACCTGACAACATAAGAGTGACATTGCAGTGTATCTTGCCTTGCAGTGGTGGTGGTGATGGTTGTTGGTGTCAGCCTGGTGCCGGGAAGGGCTGACGGAGCCTCCCAGCGCTGCCTCACTCCAACAACTGCCTTATAGCAGGCAACAACAGGCTCAGGTGAACACTATCAATATTGACTTCATGATTCATTCATTTGTATAGTTATTTTATTTATTTTATATTTTACGCCTTTTTAGCAGCTTTTGTGATGTAGTGTAAACTATTTGCAGTCACAAGCCCGGGTCACTGTCACAGTGAGGTCACGGGTCCACGGCAACCCACGTTACACAAAATTGCCTCAACTCTGGTTGACGCAGAATTTTTTTCGCGTAAAATCACGTCAGCCTGATGCGCCATTAATGCCTTGTCAGCCTCGTCAGACGGACCATTAAGTCATGTTTTTTACCTTGTCAACCCGCATTAGCATAACGCAGGTTGACGTGGCCCCGTAACCTCACAGTGGGACGCAGGGTATCCATGGCAAGGGTACACACACACACACACACACACACACACACACACACACACACACACACACACACACACACCACAACTACATGAGTTACGTCAGCCAGGGTTTCAATGTCACAACACAGTGGCCTGCAACATGCAGTACCTATTCTCTGCCAGGTCAACAAGGCTGGGCACTACAGTAAAAGCTCTAGTAACCGCCATTCCATCTTTTAGCAACCTCAAAACACTGAGGCGGGGTTCACACTACACGTTTTTGCTGTCCGTGTCTACGTGGGCGTGGCGATCGGTGACGTCGCCCCGTCACTCCCGCAGTCCCGGACAAAGGATTGGGAGCTCCGAATAATGTGAGCTTGGGACGCGCGTCTCTCGAGGTCAGTGACGTCATCACTGCTCCAGCAGGTGGTCGCGCGGAGCCTGGTTCACACTACACGGGCAGGGAGTGACGTCACTGCGAGTCACTGATGACAAGAGGCACGTAGACTACGGACAGCAAACACGTGAAGTGTGAACCGGGCCTCAGACAAGTCTAGGCAGGCAAAACTATTTAAAAAGTGAGTTAAAAAGTTATAAAAAAATATTTATTTTTTATATTGTTCATGCAGACAGGAGTTAAAAAGAAGCACAGATGCATTTCATTTTTAAATGTATTAGAGAAGTAAGAAGCTCTTACAAATAATTGATCAGTACCAGGGCAGGAGTATATATATATTTCTATGGCAACCCATTTATATTAAGAGTTTATTTAGATTTCAAGACACATTTAGAGTATTTATATATATATTAATAGCAAGACAAGACAATAAATAGACTCCCTATTGATAAGTCCCATTACCAGGGAGAAGAGAATCCAGCTTTGCACCTCATGCGTTTGAGCTGTCTCTCAAACATGCTGGATGGAATACAGAGAGACAGGAACTCTATTCCCAGTGTCTCAAGGCTGGCTATCTGGTTACCTAGACTGTTTTTTTAACGAGGTGAAAAATCCTGTCCCCTTGCTGCTTACTGACTGATATTTGATGCCAGGAGGAGGGAATAGTACGGTTCTTCTAAATTACAGTTGTAATTTATCATAGTTCACCCTAGTATCAGGTAAACACAGGCATCATTTTAAGCATGAGACCTTAAAAGATAGAATGGAATTTTCGTTTCAGTAATAAAAAATAGACTACAATGCTACTATAACACATCCCTGTATAGAGGATGGCAATAGCAACACAATCCTAGTGTCTTATTTTAACCAGGCGAAAATTCCACTATCTCAAGGTCGCATGCTTAAAATGATGCCTGTGTTTACCTGATAATAGGGTGAACCTTGATAAAATACAACTGAAATTAAGAAGAAGCGTAGTATTCCCTTCTCCTGGCATCAAATATCAGTCAGTAAGCAGCAAGGGGACAGCATTTTTCACCTCATTAAAAAAATAGACTAACACCCACTGTGGTCTCTACTACTGTGTGTTGTAGTGAGCTGGGTGGGCAGCCCTACTACTGTGTGTTGTAGTGAGCTGGGTGGGCAGCCCTACTACTGTGTGTTGTAGTGAGCTGGGTGGGCAGCCCTACTACTGTGTGTTGTAGTGAGCTGGGTGGGCAGCCCTACTACTGTGTGTTGTAGTGAGCTGGGTGGGCAGCCCTACTACTGTGTGTTGTAGTGAGCTGGGTGGGCAGCCCTACTACTGTGTGTTGTAGTGAGCTGGGTGGGCAGCCCTACTACTGTGTGTTGTAGTGAGCTGGGTGGGCAGCCCTACTACTGTGTGGTTGTAGTGAGCTGGGTGGGCAGCCCTACTACTGTGTGTTGTAGTGAGCTGGGTGGGCAGCCCTACTACTGTGTGTTGTAGTGAGCTGGGTGGGCAGCCCTACTACTGTGTGTTGTAGTGAGCTGGGTGGGCAGCCCTACTACTGTGTGTTGTAGTGAGCTGGGTGGGCAGCCCTACTACTGTGTGTTGTAGTGAGCTGGGTGGGCAGCCCTACTACTGTGTGTTGTAGTGAGTTGGGTGGGCAGCCCTACTACTGTGTGTTTGTAGTGAGCTGGGTGGGCAGCCCTACTACTGTGTGTTGTAGTGAGCTGGGTGGGCAGCCCTACTACTGTGTCTTGTAGTGAGCTGGGTGGGCAGCCCTATAGCCTGGCCTAGGACAACGGGTGTAGAGTGTCTGTGTCTGTATTCCCGGTGTGTTATGCAAGGCAACAAAGGGATCAGGGTAGAGTTGGAATCCTGAATTGCCCTGGTAGTGATATTTCCCATAAAAACAACAGATTTTGTGTAGATTATGCGACATGTTAGTCTCTCTCTCTCTCTCTCTCTCTCTCTCCACAGCCACAGGAGGCCACAGTATGTGTTTATATACCACAGCAACCCTTTAAAACCCCTTCACACACCACACACA
>JACEEZ010019041.1:72500-76907 GCA_016584305.1 Chionoecetes opilio | reverse complement strand
TTCCCCCTTCTCTCCTCTTCTCTTTTACAAAGAATCACAAAAGAAAGCAAAACATATTTGCACAGGAATAACCTAATGTTAAACACCAAAAAGACTCAATGTATGTTTATAGGAGCATGAGGACTTTTGTCACAGATTCCCCCTGACATTTGCATGCATGTTGACGGTAATCTCATTACCCCTAGTAGATCATTAAAGAACTTGGGCATACGCTTTGACAACCATATGCAGTTTAATGAACACATAGACGCATTGTACTGGAAAATCTATGGAACCATTGTCCACATAAATAGACTCCGAGATCATTTTAACCAGACCACCAGGATTTCAATAATACAGTCACTGGTCCTAAGTATACTGAATTATTGCATCAAAATTTGGGGAGCATCCAGCATCACACATATACAACGTGCGCAAAGTCTCCAAAACTTTGCAGCAAAAGTTGCTTTGGGAGGGGCTGCAAAGCACGACCATGTCACACCCTACTAAAAAGACCTTGGATGGCTGAAAATAAATGACAAATATCACTTTGAGCTAAGAGTAGCCGTGTACAATATAGTTAATAATAGAGTACCTGACTGGTTGTAACCACTGCCCAAAGTGAGAGATATGTACGAACAACCAGTCAACACTAGACAACAGCAACAACTCCATGTGCCAAAATGTAACACTTGTTTGGGAACAAGGTCCCTTCATGTGGCTGGACCTGCTTTCTGGAACAACCTGCCAAGCCAAGTTAGAGATGCTACCTCCTTGCACATTTTTAAAAGTCACTTGAAAAATCACCTTTTATGTAAACAATTCTTACTGTAATTTTTGACGTCCATACCTGAAATGTATTTTAATCTTAACTAACACCTTTTTTATACATTTTAATGTATGTTTTAAAATTGTAACTTTTAGGAAGTCTGACTTTTTATTTATGTTTTCATTAGGATTTTAATGTTATACAATCTTTTATGTATTCTAATATTTGTATTTGTATATAGACCATGTTCAGTGTTCTACCTTTAACACATGTTATCTTATTCATAAATATTGTAAGACTCATATTACTATGTTAAAAGAATAGCCATTGTAACAATGGAAATAAGATTCTGATTCTGATTCTGATTCTCTCTCTCTCTCTCTCTCTTCTCTCTCTCTCTCTTCTCTCTCTCTCTCTCTCTCTCTCTCTCTCTCTCTCTCTCCTCTCTCTCCTCTCCTCTCTCATCTCCTTTCTCTCTCTCTTCTCTCTCTCTCTCTCTCTTCTCTCTCTCCTCTCTCTCTCTCCTCTCTCTCTCTCTCCTCTCTCTCCCTCTCTCTCTCTCTCTCTCTCTCTCTCTCTCTCTCTCTCTCTCTCTCTCTCTCTCTCTCTCTCTATCTTTGTATTAATTTTTTATTTAAACTGATAATACAATTATAGTAGAGCTAAAGCTCTAGGTTTTACACTAGAGCAATCTTACACCAGAGGGCTTCAGACTTCAATGCTACTACTGGCACTGTGAGAGATGGCTACGATTTATCTGTTGGTCCCCATGGCTCCGGTACCAGAAACACAAACAGTTCTCTGCTTCTGAACTTTGCAAGATCCAGAAGGTTGAGAATTGCAGGTTCTTGGTATCAGAGGCCAGAGCTGCACCGCTGGACATGGTATAGTAATGCCGGAGGGGTAGCTAAGGAGATCGACCACATCCTCGTTAGTACTCGTTGGAGGATCCTCCAGAACTGCAGGGTTTACCGGAGTGTTGAGTTCTTTGGAACAGATCACAGACTTGTTATTGCTACACTTAAGCTGCATGTCAAATCCAGAAGAATCTCAAGAGGTAACCATACTGTGTTTCATTTTGAGAAACTGAAGGACTTGACATGTGGCTCATGAGTATGCGGTGGCAGTCTCAAATCGGTTTGATGTGCTCGGTGCTCTCGGGGATCCTGTAGAACTGTGGGATACCTTCAAACGTGAAACTCTACAGGCTACCAAGGAGTATATTGGGGAGCGCCCGAGGTCAAGGCGTGGTTATGTCTCGACGGAGACGCTGGAGAAAATCAAGGAGAGTCGCGCTGCCAGGCTGGCTGGGAACCGGGACCAGCACAGGGCTCTGTCACGCCGGACTAGAACCCTCCTGGGGAGAGACAAGGAGAGGTATGTCAGGAGTCTCGCTGAGGATGGCGAGGGTCATTTGAACGCTAATGACCTCCGACCCGCCTACCAAGCCCTGAAGAAGCTCCGTTCCAAGTCTCCTTCTCGGGCAAGTGCTATTCGAACAGCAGATGGGCGCCTCGTGTCGGACATGGATGGGCAGATGGCTCGTTGGGCTGAGTACTTTGGGCAGTTGTTCACGGTGGACCCTCCAACTGAGCAGCTTCACACCACTGGATTACAGGCAGTGGATGCCGATCCTCCCATTGACGAAACCGCACCCTCTCTTGACGAAGTCAGAGAGGCTGTAGCAAAGTTGAGGGGTGGAAAGGCAGTTGGTGTTTGTAATGTCAGTACGGAGCTCCTCAAAGCTGGGGGTGAGGCCATGATCCGCGGGTTGCATGCTGTCCTGACTGCCGTGTGGCAATCAGGTACCATTCCTCCTGACTGGAAAAGGGGGCTGGTCGTCCCTATCTGGCAAGGGAAAGGGGACCGTCAGGACTGCAACAATTACCCCGGTATTATACTGCTCAGGGTACCAGGCAAGGTGCTTGCCCATTTATTGCTGACACGGATTCGCAGTCATCTAGTGAAGCATCAGAGACCTCAGCAGTCTGGGTTCACGCCTGGTAAGTCAACAACGGACCGTATCCTAGCGCTTCGTGTCCTGGTGGAATGCCGACGTGAGTTTCGACAGGGGATGCTTGCAGCCTATGTTGATCTCAAGAAGGCGTTTGACTCAGTGCATCGTGAGTCACTTTGGGATCTTCTGCGAATTCGAGGGATTCCTGCAAGGACTATTGGTTTGATAACTGGTCTGTATTCTGGGACTGAGAGTGCTGTGAAGTGTGGGGCAGGTGTATCCAGCTTCTTTCCTGTGAATACAGAAGTGAGGCAAGGGTGCGTCCTTGCCCCATCACTTTTCAACGCTTGTATGGACTGGGTATTGGACAAGGTTGTAGATCAAAGTGATTGTGGAGCATCCGTCGGCAACACCAAGATCACTGATCTTGTTTTTGCCGATGATGCAGTAATCTTTGCTGAGTCGCTGGAGGTCCTGGTGATGGTTCTCTCCCCAGGCGCTGCACGAGGAGGCAAAGCCTTTCGGACTTGAGGTCTCCTGGCTCAAGACCAAGGTCCAGGTGTTTGGAGACTTACTAGATGAAACAGTACAGTCTGTTCATGTGTGTGGAGAGGACACTGAGATCTTGGAAAGTTTTACATACCCTGGTAGCGCAGTCCATAATGACGGCGGGTCACGTCAAGAAGTCTTACGGCGGATTGGCATAGCCCACGGTCTTATGGACTCGCTCAGCGGGAGTATTTGGCGTTGTCGGTACCTGTGCAGGAGGACAAAGATCCGGATCTTCAAGTCGCTTGTGATCCCTGTCTTACTCTATGGTTGTGAGACATGGACACTAAATAGTGACTTGAAGAGACGAATCAATGCCTTTGGTAATAAGTGTCTTCGCAGAATCATGGGGTATCGCTGGGATGATTACGTGTCAAATCAGCGATTGCACCGTGAGACTGAATGGAGGCGATACAAGTTTAAGTCGTGTTTGCGATGTGGAGGCAAAGTTGCTGCAAAACGTCAGGTGATGTTTGCGGTTTTCTTTTTCTCCTCTGCGGTGCTTCTTTGCTGCTTGAGTACTCTAGTTAGTCTGAGTGTTTTCATTATTTTTGTGGTTGTTTAATTATTGTGTAGAAATCTGTGTTTGTTAGGTCCTATATCTATTATGTTAGGAGAGCATGACATTTATTTTTCTAAATTATTTTAATATGTGGGAAGGCTATTTGTTTCTTTGTTTCGTAGGTAACACTAGATTTATACATCAGCATTTTCTTTACATTTTGATTTCTTTTTCATGTACCTATTTTTATATAGTTATGATGAATTTAATCCTCTTATCTTTTCAATAGAGATTACCTATTCTTTGATTGGATGCTCATATACATTTTCCCCCTCCAAAAATTGACATCAATCCATATATCTTTCACGAGATTCACCTTCTGAAAAAAACTCATTTGCCCCAATTTTTTTTTTTTCCATAGCATTTTTTTCTTGCAATGCTTTTTTTTCATCTAGTGGACCATATGCACGATGGCAATGGTGAAATTTAATTCGATATAATTATTGCATTTATTCCGGCATCCCTGGTGGCAATTTTTTTTTTTTTTTTTCTCTATTTTTTTTACATCTATTACATAATATATATACATATACATATACATATGCACATACATACACATAAACATACATGGTTGCTAATCAACGCCTCTCT
>JACEEZ010019041.1:57500-67500 GCA_016584305.1 Chionoecetes opilio | reverse complement strand
TTGGTTTAGTAATAGATATCAAGAAAAAAAGAAAATTATCAATACAATGGCAGTGCGAAGCGGAGCAATTAAGGTTGGCGGGGCGGGGCGGGCACCCCCACACCTGTAAACAAACATTAATTTCCGACAAAAACGAGTGCCAGATTAATTCAAAACACATCAAAACTATTCAGGAAAACTAAGTTTCGACATCGAAATCAGTGAATGCCCACTTCCGAAATTTTACCAAAGATAGTTCTGATATTTATAATTTAAACTCGCTCACTATTTATCTAACGTGCAACGTATCTGGAAGTATATCATATACTTCCAGTAGTGATATTATTAAGGATCAATCACCACTTAACCTATAATGCAACAATCGATCATATACTTCCAGTAGTTGTATTATTGAATATAATTTATCACCGCTTAACCTAACATGCTACACACTATCCGATACTTCCAGTAGTGATATCAATATTTAAATATAGTTCACCACTTAACCTTACCTGCAACAACAATCTATCAGATACTTCCAGTAGTGAGGTGAATCATTAAATATACTTCACCACTTAACTTAACATGCCACAATCAATCATACTTTCAAAGGCAATTGTGATATTAATCATTTAATCTCATTCACCACCTAACAAGTACAAAGACAAAACAATATATAGGTTTGTGATATTAAACAATAGGAAATGTTTTCAGTATGTTTTATTACCAACCAACTTTTAATTCCAACTCAGTCTCGCTCAGGAACAAATCTAGGCTGTCTTTCTGTCTTTCACAGTTTATCTTGGCAATCTGATCCTTTCTGCTTTGGCTGGATCAAGCACTTCTATATCTTCAAAATCTAGCAGTGCGTCCATAATCTGGAAAATAATATATGAAACATATAATAATCTAACATTCATCTAAATATAGTGTAAGTGACTTTAAATCAGAGAAAATAAATCACCCAAAAATAAGTATAAGATAAATTCAAACATATTAAAACTATTCATGACAAAGTTTCGTCCTCAAAAACAGTAATGCCCATAAATGAAAATTTAATTAGGTTAGTGAACTAGCAAGGGGGGTCCGGGGGGGCACAGGCCCCCAGTTATATCAGGAGGGTATTGTTCAATAGTGAGTATTGGTTGAAATTGCATATTTGTCCTTCTAATTGTAACAAAAGTTGTAACTCATTCAATTTCATCTGATTAACCAAATAAATAAAAAGTATTATATTTTACACTAGGACCAGAGTTCCCTACACAATTGGGAGTATGGTTTGTTTACCTTATTGTATTCTAGGAAACTTTCTCTCAATGAGTAAATAATTACTAATGGAGATATAATAAATATAACATGCTATATATCGGGAGGAGAGATAAGATAAGATAAGATTTTCATCCTATCTAGACACTTTGCAAGTACCAACTACAAGGTTATTGACTATACAAAGCGCCGCCACGTCAGCATGAACTAGGCGGACTCGAACCGCTGACCGAATGCACAGGGACGCTGCACATTGGGAACTCACGTCTCTACCAACCTTGCCACCCTGACGGGCTCGGGAGGAGAGAGACAAGTGTTTATGTGCGCCTCACTCTTCTTCCTCTTGTGACCTGCATCGCCTCTGTTCTTCCCTTGACGTGGACACTTTTAAGTGAGGATTTGGCTTTCGTTAGGTTAAAAAGTGGAATTAGGTTAGTGAGTATAAAAGTAGGGTTAGGTTAGTTAATTTTCATATCTCCTATAGGTTACAGGGAGTTTCGTACACAAGTTGTTTCGTACCCAGGTTTTGTTAGTTGCTTCGTACACTGATTTTGAGTTTTTCGTACATACGTGATGTTGTTTCGTAGCTCTTGTAGTAAAGTTAAACTCTGAGCTGAGTGTACGAAACGACTATGGTTTCATATAGACTACGAAAAACTTTTTGGGGTACTAATCTACTGGTGTATGAAACAACTTGTGAACGAACTGACTGCACCCCCTTCTATACACTCTCCTTCCTACTACAAGCATCTTATATCTCCGAAAGTAGTGATTTGCGACGGAAACTCACTGAGCAAATGTTTTTTCAGAATCTATTAAGGTAAACAGAAACCATACTCCCAAATGTGTAGAGAATTCTGGTCCTAGTGTAAAAATGTACCAAATGAAACTAATTTACAGTGTCGGGAGCACACTATTATAAGCACGTCTCATATAATATATATGAGGGTCAGAGGCCTCAGACATAGCTCAATGTAAAGACGTCATCACTAAAATATAACCTGATATTGTGCAAAATAACTAATTCAATTATATTTGATATACCACAGAAATAAAATATTTAAGTGGCGGGAGCACAATGATATAATCACGTCTCACTGAGATTCCTATGAGGGTGAGAGGCCTCTGATCGATATAGCTCATGTAAGAATGCCATCACCAAAACATCCAATGTATATATAATATTGTGCAATATGGTCCCTAAACCAAAAAATCTTGGACGAAAGGCAAAATACACTCACCTCGGCGGGGGGGGGGGGGGGGGGGGGGGGGGGCTGGTGCTGTCACCTAGGCTGGAACCTCGATGGCGTTTTGAAAATAATATACATGACTTATTTTCCATGAAAAAACTTGCTATACACATATTTACCGTCGCAATAGGTTTCCTATTTCATGAAATGCTTAGTAGTATTGTAAAAAGTATAAACTGAATGCAAAAAATGTTGATCACCCGGTGAGAGGGAGGTCTCACAAGAGCTCACGTTCGCCAGGCTATTCCAATACTTCTCCTACGCCAGCCCTGGCGGAGCAGCGCCTGGCGGAGCGCTCGTAGCGTTTAAAAGTAAGAAATCGCGGAGCGCCTGGCGAACGTTTTCGCCAGCACTGGCGAAACATTTTAAAAGTACGGCCCTAAGTCCTGCTCCGCAAATTGCCTCAACCTGACGCTAAACTAAGGCTCCTACAAACGTCTCAGAAGCATCCAACGATACATGAAGATCGTAAGAACGTTTTGGTTGAGTTTATTATTGCTGGGTTTGAAACTTAGTTTATTTTAGCCTAAAAAAGTTGAACACTCAGGCTAACTCACCCTTAACAATTTTTTCATGGCTCGCGCATGTGCAATAAGCCCATGACGTCATAACGTTTCCAAGACAACCGCGACGCCACCCAGATCCCCACACACACACAAACAAGTGCTTACGCACATCAATTACCCTATTATAACTACTGGCAATTGAGATACCTCATGGCCACTAGCACATTTTTTGGTCATTAGAACTTACCAACAATACGACAAATATGGTTGCAAACAACGTTCAAGACACAGATTCATCCACTGACACTCAACAGAATCCACTAACGGATAAGGACTCATCTCCGAAACGCTTCACCAGAGAGTTCCTGGACTCCAATTTTTACAAAGCAGACCTCCAAAAAAAGTGTCGTGAATTGGGCTTTACAAAAATATGGACAACGAAAAGCAAACTCATCGGTCTGATACTTCTGAATTCTCAAACAGTCAATCAGCCCTGATCCAGAAGTTCCCGGTGAAAAGGCTGAAATAGATGTCTACAAACTGGCCCTGGACATTGAGAGTATCAAAGCTAAATTACATACCAAAGACATGGAGATCGAGCTGTTGAACATAGAGGTCAAGACTGCATACGAGACCATCAAGGCACTCCAACAACGAGCGGACGACCAGGAGCAGAAACTCACTCTAACAACAGTGAACAGCCCCAGGCAACGAACAACAATCCATCTCCTACACAGTGTCTACTCCTGGGGGACACAAACTTACGCACGGTTCTACGCAGCGACCTGGGTGACAACTGCTCCGTAAAGACCATAGACGGCGCCAATGTTGACCTGCTCAGAAGCTGGATCACGATAAAACTTCATCGGACTCCAACTGAGTGTGTGATTTAGTGTGGACTTAATGATATTCTTGAAGAGTCACCCAGTGAAAAAATTCTTGATAACTTGGGCTCTTTAATAAGTGACCTTAAGGAGAAAAACTCTAAAATGAAAATATACGTATGTCCGGTAGTCCCCCCCGCAATGCTACAACAATTTAAAGACCAAATCGAAGCTTACAATGAACACTTGGTCAAATGGGGCGAATCAAACGGCATCACGATCGTTAAAACTCCTTCATACTTCAGGCTGAGTACCGGTGAATTAGACGACATGTGTTTTTAAGGTGAAGGCAATAGTTCAGAGTTAAATCGGCTAAGCGTTATTAGACTGTTAGGTACAATATAAGCACAGTGTCCTGAATTTCGATTGTGTAACAATTGGAAAATTATTAGAAAGCTCCGAAAGATGTATATACTACTAACATGAGTTCTCAAACTTTGCCCCCCTGATAACCCCCTCGCCACCCCGACCCCCACACTGTGCGACATCCCCTACCTTATAAGCCGACCAACGGTGCTGCCCCACAGCCCCCACCAGGCTTCGCCCTCCGTGGTGCCGCCCCGCCTCGCCACCCCAGTAGCTCCGAACACCATACTTCTGCCTCCCGGCCCCGAACTGATGCCTCGTGGGCCCATGTCGCACGCAGGGGTTTCAACGCGCCAGGCGGGAACGCGGCCAGCCACGCCTCAACATTTACGTGGCGCCATACTGGTGGACACTCTCAGCTCGATTTCTACCACACACCCCACCATACTGCACCTAAATATGGGTGTTTTAACTGCGGGGAATTCAACCTTCGCCAGGCTACCTGCAGGTTTGACCACAGACTGATGTGTGGTCACTGCCATCAAATGGGACACAAAGGAAGGTTATGCCAGCATCCCAACGCATAGGAGCCTGGCCATGAAGACAGCGCAGCTAGTGTTAATAAAAGGAATAACTTGAAAATCTATCATATTAATGCACAAAGTCTTTTAGCAAATATGGATGATATATGTCTTTTAGTTAATGAGCGTAAACATGATATTTTATGTGTGACTGAAACGTGGCTGACTCACGATGTCTTAGACCAGCATATTGATATACCCAACTTTAATGTATACAGACATGATAAAGCTAGAGGAGGAGGCGTGTGCATATACGTCACGGACACTGTTACTGTTACTCCAATTAATGTAGATATCGAGCACATTGATGAGGTGGAGGACTTGTGGCTTACAGTGCAGTGCAGGAAATTACCATCTGTTATCATAGGCTGCATGTATCGCCACCTTCACTCTAACTCAAATTCTTTTGACTATATCTCTGATGTTTTTAATTACATACGCTTACGTAACAATACTTTTTACGTTCTTGGTGATTTTAATTGTAACTTTTTATCTAAAAACAACAAGATGGAACACATAATCAAAAAATATAAAATTAACTAAATTAATTAACAAGCCTACAAGAACCACATCCCACTCTTCTACCCTATTGTATATTATTATAACAAATACTCCTGCCTTAGCTCTTCATCATGACGTGATTGCTTGTCCCATTGCTGACCATGACCTTATATTTGTCACGTTGGACATCACTAAACCCATGAGGCAACCTATAATCAAAACCTTCCGTCAACTCAAAAACTACTCACCAGAAATATTAAGCAATTTAATAAATAATAGCTGCAGGTCAGACATTGGATAGAATCTACACAACTGATAATGTTGATACTCGGGTTCAGATACTTTATGAAGTTTTTTCGAGGTGTTTAGATTTATGCGCACCTTTAGTGACACAAGAAGTAAGGATGCCCTTCGCTCCGTGGATCACTGAGGAGTTGAGCACTTTGATACAGCTAAAAAATAGTGCCCTGAAAGATTTGAAAAAAGACAGAAGCAACACTAACTTAGAAACTGCTTATAAAAACCTAAAACAACAAGTCCGAGGATTGATTTACCGGTCTAAATCGGAACACTATGATAGAAAATTTGAGTATAATAGTAGAGGCAACAGCAAGGCCATATGGAATACGATAAGAAAACTGATTCCTAATAACAAAATAAAGCTAAGCCGCTAGCTGATAATGATAATAAAGATAACATGAAACAGACCGCTGATCTTTTCAACACTTTTTTTGTTAAAGTCGGAAGGGACACGTTTGAGAAATCCCAGCGAAACCTGGAAAATTCACATGAAATCCTACACCCAGTACACACAGACTCACACGATGATATCAATCCAATCCCTCTGTTCCGACCTGAACCCACAAATTGGCAAACAATAACTCTCACCCTAAAACACATGTATAACAGTGACTCCTGCGGGTCAGATGGCATCCCACTTAAATACCTAAAAGACTCCATTCATGCTATCGTCTCACACTTGACTTGCATCATAAATACATCAATAGTAACAGGAGTTTCCCCCACAGTCTGGAAACACTCAATAGTAGTACCCATTCTTAAGTCTGGTGACGTCAGTGAACCAGGTAATTTCCGTCCCATATCTCTCCTCCCCGTTCTTTTTAAAGTACTAGAAAAATAATATCATCTCAGCTTACTTAACACCTAGAAACAAATAACTTGCTTAGCAAAACCAAACATGGCTTCAGGCCAAATTTATAAACCACCTCTGCTCCATTAACACTAACCAACAATTTATATGCAAACATGGACAATAAGAAAGTTTCTTTATTTACTCTTTGCGACTTGTCAAAAGCATTCGAAAGCGTTAGTCATACCCTATTATTACGTAAGTGTCTCAAGTTGCACATTGATTCTTTCTGGTTTCACAGCTACCTCAGTGACAGGACACAATCGGTGCGCATAAGCAATACTATGTCGGATAAAAACAATATTTCCTATGGTGTGCCTCAAGGGTCAGTACTTGGTCCCAACTTGTTTACTATATATGTAAATGATCTGTCGTGTTTTCTCCCAAATTGTGAAATCATTCAGTATGCCGATGACACCCAGCTTGTCCACACAGGTAATATAGACGACCTAAATAATCTGATACACAGAAGTGAAGAAACTGTTAAATTAGCTAGAATATTTTTTTACAAGAATGGTCTAATGCTCAATGCTAAAAAAACGCAATGTACGTTCATAGGGACAAGGGGGCTCCTGTCAAAGATTTTACCTGACACTCACATCCTGGTGGACGGCAACGTGATTACCCCCAGCACATCTCTAAGGAATCTGGGTTTACACTTTGATAATTAGCTATTGTATGATAACTGAAATAAGTAAGAAAGTATATGGAACAATAATGTATGTTAATAGATTAAGGGATTGTTTTAACAAAAGCACGAGAGTTTCTGTCATACAGTCATTAGTCATGAGCATAATAAACTACAGCATTGGCATCTGGGAACAACAACTTCCACTCAAATCCAACGAGTACAAATATTGCAAAATTTTGCCGCTAAAGTAGCACTTGGAGGAACTGCCAAGAGTGACCATGTCACTCCATTCTTGAAAGAGCTGGTATGGCTGAAAATAAATCAAAAACACATACTTGAGGTAGCAAAAATAATATACAACTTAATAAATAAAAATCTTCCTATTTGGATGTTCCCACTACCCACCGTAAGCGTCATGCATGCCCACAGTGTCAACACTAGGCAGACAGAACAGCTCCATGTACCCCGGTGTAACACCTGCTTGGGCACCGGGTCCTTCCAATGGGCTGCGCCCACTCTTTGGAACAGCCTTCCCAATGACGTAAAACACCCCACCTACCTAACCACATTCAAAACACGTCTAGAATAGCACCTATTAGGTAAACAATTTAATTAATAAATGTTTAACGTTTTCGTTTGATTTATGCCATTTATTATGTTCGTCTGTAATTTTACTTAGTTTTACTTGACCATAGTATGTGCACTATATCTGAATATTTTATTGCTTCGCTATTTTATTTGCCTTTTAAGATTTTACCATTGCATTTTATTGCTAGATTTAGTACATTTTACCCAATTTGTATTAGTTTTTTTCACTGACGTCATTAAATGTAATATACATGTCAAGAATAACCATTGTAATAATGAAATAAAAATTCTAATTCTGATTCCTCCACGGGACCCGAAGTCCTGCAAGGTGGGAAGAGTGTTGCACCTGGGCCTTGTGCTACACTGTGAGGGCACCGACTCTCCTCCAGTGCCCCAGGCTGTCAAGCTGGGAGCGGGGATCATCCTGCCACTGCTACTGCTGTATTCGTTGTTGTTGTTGTTGCTGGTGTTGATGGGGCTGCAGGTTTTTTTTTTTTTTTTTTTTACATATATGCCTATAGCACCTGTAGGCAGTGGTGACCCAGGGCTCGGATGGTAAGCCCTGGAGGTTCACTTGAGGGCTCTAATGATGGTGGGTCCTCGCCCGTGGTGGCGCAGGCAGGATTCTTATAGTGACGCCTCTGATTAGAGGCTCATGCCGCCCCCCTGCGTCCTCCGATGCACTCGAAATCGAAGGTAGAGTAGATGGGCAGGGCACTTAGATATTCTTAGGCCACTCAACAGTGAAGAAAGGTTTTGGTTTTCTTCGAGGATCGAGCTCGGGTCACCGAGAACGCCAGTCGGAGACGCTAACCACTCCGCTACCGCACTCCCTAGACAACCAGCTGATGTTGTTGTTGTTGTCGTCGCTGCTGCTGCCGCCACTGTTGCCGCGGGCGACGTTCCATCTGATGTTGGTCGGCGGTTGGGTGTATGGGGCGCTCAGCATGTCTCTGCACTTTGTCCAGCAGTGACAGGTGGCACTGGGCACTACTCCTCCAGGTGAGAGGACTATACTCCATGACGGGCTCACTTGGGCCTTGTACAGCCGCATGAGGCCGACAGCGTCGAGCAGGTGCCTTACTCGGCGCAGGAGAGTCACCCTCAGTGAGGCTCGACGCGTCACTGTCTCCAGGTGGCGGTCAAAGCTGAGCCTGGAGTTAACCTCCACCCCCAGGATGTTGATGGAGTCCTTGATGGCAAGGGTTTTGTCCCCAAACTTCAGCTTCCTCTCGAGAACCCTGGAGTCTTCCCTCGAACGTGATATAACCATGGCCTGGGTCTTCTCGGCAGCAAACTGGACTTGCCACAGTCTTCCCCAAGCCGTGATGTCACCAAGTTGACGGTTGGTGGCATCTATCACGTTCGTCTCCTCTCTGGTGTAGGTGTGGGACACGGTGCAGTCGTCAGCATAGTCAGACGCCACAGGGAGGCTTTGGAGGAGGTCATTGAAGTAAATGTTCCACAGGATTGGGCTAAGGATCGATCCCTGTGGAATGGAAGCCTCCACCGGTTATGTGGCTGACGTGCTATCATTCACCACCACCCTCAGAATCCGGATGTGCATGTATCTCGAGAACAGCGCCAGCAGGTGTCCCGTGATGCCGAGCTGTTCGAGCTTTGCCAGGAGGCCCTTGTGCCACACACAATCAAAGGCCCCGGCGATGTCCAGGGCAATCACCAGCGATGGGCGGCCAGAGTCCAGGGAGTCCTGCCATGATTTGGAGAGCAGGAGAAGCAGGTCCGAGGCGGAGCGTTGCTTCCTAAACCTGTACTGTCTAGGGGACATGAGGTGGTGCTCCTCTAGGTGGCGGGTCAGTTGCTCTGCAATAATCCTTTCTAAGATCTTGCTGACACTTGACAGGAGCGGGATTGGACGATAGTTGGCTGGATCATTCCTCTCCTTTTCCTTGTGTACGGGCGTGACACGAGCCTCCTTCCACAGGCTTGGCCAGACACCCGCTTGGAGGCACTGCTGAAAGATGTGCGTGAGGGGCCTTGTCAGCTCATCTGCACATGCTTGAGCAGAAAGGACTCACCCTCAGGCCAGGTCTTTAGTTGACGATACGCAGGAGACGGGCCACGGTGTCTCCGTGACACGGCTGTCCAGGCCAGTGAANTTTGTGATTGTTGTGTTGCATGGGGCGCAGTGTAAGGCTATGTAGCATGTGACCAGGGTCGGATGTAAGCCGGAGGTTCACTTGAGGGCTCTAATGATGGTGGGTCCTCGCCTGGTGGCGCAGCAGGTCTTATAGTGACGCCTCTGATTAGAGCTCATGCCGCCCCCTGCGTCCTCCGATGCACTCGAAATCGAGGTAGAGTAGATGGCAGGGCACTTAGATATTCTTAGGCCACTCA
>JACEEZ010019041.1:37500-45000 GCA_016584305.1 Chionoecetes opilio | reverse complement strand
TCCCCCTTTGATTTTTTCGCTCAGCGTATGGTGACCCATTAGTTCTTTCTCCCAAAAATAATAACGCTGCATTATCAATTTAAATTCCATCCCATCGACTGCCCCACTCATTAAGTTTATCTAAGTTCCCTACAATTGTTTACATCAAACTGTGACCAATATCCTCCCCTCCCTTAGGTCATCGCAAACTTCCCGAATCACTGCTAATTCCACTACCCAAGTCGTTGAGAAATAAAAAAATAAAAAGGACCAAAAAAAAGCCCTTTGTGAACTCCATTTGTCACCAGCCCCCATTAAATTTTAGAACCAAATTTAAACCCCTTTGTTGCCTATTACTTAGCCAAGCTCGTTCCAACGAAAAACCTTCCTATCTATTCCTGAGCCTAACCCTTTTTTAAGAGTCTCTCGTGTAGTATTTTGTAAAATGCCTTACTAAAGCCCAGATATTTTATACAAACCCTTATCATTTCTCCCGTCTCAAATTTTCCCTAAAAAAAATCAATAAATTTGAGACATGACCTACCCATTGGTGAATAATTGTGAATCTTTGACAAAACTATATTATACTTACTAAGTGCCTCAATTTTTTTTGTAATAACAGTTTCCAAAAATTACCTACCATGACTTTAGATTACGATCGTTTAAATTTGATTTTAGTCCTCGCCCCTTTAAATATGGGAAAAAAACATTCCTTTCCCCCACAAAAATGGCACATCGCCATCTCAACCATTTTCTAAAAAATAGCACTAAGGGGCTCCCCAACAACCCCCTTGCGTGTTTTAATACCCTGGGACATTTCTTTGGCCCTGGCGATTTAAAATTCTTCATTGTATCTATACCCTCTTCCACCCTTTTCCCCAGTTACACAATTCTTTGAGTTTCTCCCCATCGTTCCTTTAACATTGTTATTATCAGGTATCGTTTTTTACCTCCTCAAATAAAAAAAAACTTTAAAAAATAACATTTAGACTTTTACACATATCCTATCCGTATATAAGACTTTACCCTGTCCGACCTTTAAGGCCCCCTAATTGCCTGTTTGGTTTTATTACGTGATAGAAACCCCCTTTTGGGGCACTTTTGCCACCCGCTACTTTTAAACTCATAATTTTTTAGCTATCGAGTTAAATTTTCATGTCCTCGCCATCACGTTATACTGTTCTTTTCTTATTGACAAGCTTGAATCTTTAAAAACATGTTTTTTTTATCAATATTGTGTTCTAAACTAAGGTCAACCTTTTGGGTACTTTCTTGACCTTTTTTCCCTATAAAAAATTGTTTTTCTGTCAACAATTAAATTCATTACAAAGAGCTATAATCCCCTCCGCCCCGTATCATTTTTAAAGCTAACTCCCCAGGTGTCTTCTATCCTTATAAGGGCCCCTTTCCCGCTGTCACGCCCCACCTTGACCCATTGACCTTTGGAAACCCTTTTTCCCCCCATTTCCCCACCCCTTTTTTTAATCCCCCCCAAGGTTTTTTTAATTCTGCATAAATTGCCCTTTCCCGAATTAGGTATTCTTTGTTTTTGACCCCTTTAATTTTTTAAAAATTTCCCCTTTAAGCAAAATATGATTTATAATGATCACTATTATCAACTTTCCCCCCAACCCCCAACGTAAAAAAATTTCCCATTTGCTAAAAATTAGAATATTTTCTCAGAGGCACCTTGATTGCTTGGGATAGGAATTATCCGTATTATATTAACAATTTATCTGCTCCCTGTCCCTATAGTAAATCCAAATTATATTCCTAAGATTAAAATCTCCCACCGCGCATAGCGATTATACCTGCAGGCCTTTTTTAGTTCTTAATATAGGAGCGAATCTCATTACTAACTTTGGAGGCCCATACATACACCCCAAAACCCTTTCTCCGTTCCCCTCCATAACCCCTACCCTATAGAGCTATTGCTATGCTGTCATCTGTTTTTATAACTTTTTACCACAACACTGCAATGTATCCCCGCATAAAAACGCAAAATCCTCCACCTCGTCTGCCTACTCTCTCATTGTGAAATAACTTAAACCCAGCTATCTCGACTTCCGGAAAAAATACCTTTCCTGACATATCCAACCATGTTTCTGTTAATGCTATTATATCAAAATTCTCTACACTATTTATTCCTCTCAGGAAATCTATCTTGTTTAAAATACTCCTACAATTTGTATAGTAGGCCTTCAAGCAACTCCTCTTCTTTTTGTCCATTTTCACTTTATATTAAACTAAACCCATCCTCTCTTTTCTTAAGAATCCCTTTAGTTCCCTGCCTTCTGAAACTCCTCCTAGTGTCGCAAGTTTCTTTTACCCTTTCCTTTTTCCTACCTCCTAGTGTCTAATCCCCGGTTCTCTATCTTAAAAAAGCCTGCAGTGCATCTACCTCCCTTTCAAGGGATTCAGACATGATATGAACTCCTTTCCTCGCAAAGTGCACCCCGTCCCTGCGGTAGAGGTGGTTATGCCCGAAAAAGAGGTCCCAGCCGTCGACAAAGGCCCAACCATTGGCTTTGCAATGAAGTGCCAGCCGGCAATTCAAAGCAATAGCCCTGGAGTACCACAAGTCGTCAACATAGCGTCTTGGAAGAACACCACACACCACAGGGAACCCACCCTTCTCCGTAATCTTACCTACAGCTTCCTTGAACCGCCGTAGCAATTCCTCACTTCTTAACACTTTAACACTTTAACAGTTTATTATGTTTGCCATTTTACAATATTTTATAATGATTATAATAGGATATGGGGTTGCAAACAGCCCTTTACAAGCAAAAGCTTTTTGGGCAAAGGTGTGGAGAAAGAGGGAAAACACACAGAAAAAATAATAAATAAAAGCAAGGTATATAAATACTAAACAAATACTGACATAAACAGGCGATGATAGTTAGCAAGTTACTTTGACTAATTTACAGGATAATATATACTGGTAATAAATAATATTAAACAGTTGCTGTGAAGAATTACACAAAAAATAAGTACACGAATAATAATAACAATGATAATAGTACACAGAGCTAGTATAATGATAATAAATGTTTCTTGAATGTAGGTTTAAAAGTGCTTAAGCTAGGTGAATGCTTGATATGTACAGGGATATCATTCCATAACTTGGGACCTTGGTACATTAGGGAATGTTTGTATAGGGTTAGTCTATGACTAGGTATGGATAGGGAGCGTTGGTTGCGGGTTTGGTAATTGTGAAGTAGTTGGTCATTATTGTAGTTAGACGCTGATTGTTTGTACATAAGGGATGCAATATTTAATTTTGATAAATCATTTAGATTAAAAATATTTAAGGATTTAAATAATGGAGGAGTGTGCTCGCAGTAGTCACTGTTGGTTATTTTTCTGATGACTTTTTTATGGAGTACATTTACATGGTTTAAATGACAGGGATAAGTGGTGGACCAAATGAGATTACAATAATTGAGATGGGAATAAATGTGAGCATAAAACATGCATTTAAGAACTTCAACTGGGGCGAAGGGTTTGACTTTGAGAAGGAGTGGAATTAATCTAGATCATTTTAAACAGAGGTTGGACAGATGATGTTTAAAAATTAAGTTTTTGTCAAAGATTAATCCAAGGAACTTTATCTTGTATACTTGAGTAATGTCGTCATTTATAATTTTAAGGTTTGGTAATGGTTGGTATCTGGTAGTGGTATTTGTAGATAACATGAAATATGTCTTGGCTGTAGCTATAGTTAGGCGGTTAGCCAAACACCACTCCGAGAATTTAGCTAGCTCTGCATTTGCTCTATTGATTAGATCTGTGGGTTTGTCACCAATTAAGTAAAGCGTAGAATCATCTGCAAATAATATGGTATTTAGTGTCTCAGATATGTTACATATGTCATTGATGTATAATAGAAACAGAATAGGTCCCAGTATACTGCCTTGAGGTACTCCTAGATGCACTGATTTGGTGGGGGAAGAGATATTGTTGAAAACTGTATATTGGGTCCTATTACTTAGGTATGAGTTAAACCAGTCATGAATACAGCCACGAATTCCATAGTGATACATTTTGTCCAGTAGAATATTGGGTTGAACAGTGTCAAATGCTTTTCGAAAATCAATAAAGATTGAAATGATAGATTTGTTGTTATTTAGTGCTGTGTATAGGGCAGATGTGTAGGTATTAATGGCATCAAAGGTATTAAAACCAGGTCTAAATCCAAATTGCTTATCATTTAGTATGTTCATTTTACTTAAGAATATCAATAGGTGCTTTTTCATTAATAATTCAAAAAATTTTGTGAACACAGGTAAGATAGAAATAGGTCGATACACACTCAACATCGTTTCCCCCAGCACTCAGGCAGATGATGGGCTTTTTCCCTTGGTCCGCCATGCACTCAACTATCTTATCACTAACATAACCTATCCCCTTCCCTGGGTAACTCACCGACTTCATGTGCATCCCTTCCCTGTCACAGAAACTGCTGTCGAGATTCCTAACTTGACTGTCACCAACAACCAAGATTTTACCTTCGGTTAATGATGTATTGTCTACCGTCCTTACCTCCGTATCTTCCTCTTGCAGCCTCGAGAGTACCTGAAATGAGTTTGTGCACACAACATGGTCATTGTTTACCTGTATCTCCTTCAGGCGCGCTCCACCATGATCAACTACCTTCCATTCACCAATCCCTGGTGACTTACAAGGAGCCTTAGTAGTCGCCCGAGGCACGTCTCGCTCTGGTACCCCTCCAGGTACATCCCTCGCATGTGCCCCTCTACCCACTCCACTTGGACCTCCACTTCCCCCCTTAAGAGATCGTATCTCTATTTCCTGCTTCTTCACCACGCTTTTCAAATCGTTCACTTCACTTACAAAGCACCTTTTCAATTTTTCAATCGCCTCCAGAATAGACTTCAGCGCCACTCCACACACTTCACTACACTCGACCCTTCTCTCTCCCTCTACCACACTCGCTTTCACCTCAGCCTCCTTCACTACTACCACATTACTACTCTCCACCACAGCAGAAGCACTCAGAGCCACTTCTCTCAACCGCCTCAACCAAAACACTCTCGGCGCTAATCCCTTCTGCAGCTGACATCTTGACTCAGGTCTGACCTGACTAGACACACACACACGGAGCTTGTTAGGAGCACGTCCTGCCTCAACCAAGTCACCACCACGACTGAGCTCTCCTTGACAAGGTACAGGGTCGCGCGGTGAGGCTCATCAGGGACAGTGGTGCCGGGCAGGAACCACGACTTCACAGCCTTCAGCACAACCGAGACGTAGCGGGCCTCACCGTGATGTACAAGGTGCATCAGCAGTGGGTGCTTCACCTACACACACTCCGGCAGCCCCTACGGCGGGCCCAGGCTACTACAGGAGCCGTTGCCCTAGCCCCCGCAGAGCTACTACAGCCCCGCTGTCGTACTTGGCACCACCAGCGTCAGTTCGTCTGCGTCTACGTCGACTGGTGGAATGCTCTCCTTGCCTCGCAGCCACGCCTTGGTGGTACAATACTTCAAGAGTTCAAGGAACTTGTGAACGCGTGGCTGCCGAGGTGAAGGCAAGGAGATCACAATTATCACGAGGTAGGCCTTTAGATAGGGAACACTAATTATGTCTCCTTTAGCCTGTAAATGTTACAATTTGTTATGTAATGTAAATAGTAACATACTCTGTATAATGTTTTTGAACCCGGTAAAAAAGAGAGAGAGAGAGAGAGAGAGAGAGAGAGAGAGAGAGAGAGAGAGAGAGAGAGAGAGAGAGAGAGAGAGAGAGAGAGAGAGAGAGAGAGAGAGAGAGAGAGAGAGAGAGAGAGAGAGAGAGAGAGAGAGAGAGAGAGAGAGAGAGCAACAATACATGAACAAAGTTATCGTGGTTCTGATAAATATATAAATAGACCAATGTAAAATTTATGCAGACAAAAATACAAATTGAACTTAAGTACTATAAGGCGATGAAAAATCAATAATCCCAAAAGTGAGAAGAACCGCAGAAAAACTTCCCTTTTCTCTGTACTTTGCCTACTTTAAATGCTGGATGTTTAAATTATGTACGTATTATTTTATTTACCATCAATTTTTTTATTTTACCTCTGTTCCCCTCTTGTGTTTGTCTTGAGTCTTTTCTTTGTAATTTTTTCCTGTACTACAGTCTTCCTCCTCTTCCGTCCTTGTCAGTTCCCAGCTTGAATTTCCTTTTTTCCTCGTTGACGTTCTAGCTTTGATATGTTCCTCCTTAACCCATTCCTCTTTCTTCATCTTGTTTCTTTCTTACGAGACATTTCTTCCTCCTCCTCCTCCTCCTCCTCCTCCTCGCTTTCTCCCAATCATCTCCACAAATAATATCACAGAGCTTGCCTTCAATGCAAGCAGCGTGATGTACCCCTGAATGATCCGTCAAAAGAAGGAACGATTTTTATCTCCCTCGAATTTTGCACTGATAACATGACACTACATTTATGGCTGATGGGTTTTTTTAATAATTTATTCTGTGCTCGTGAATTAATCTGTTGTACCTATTTTAATGTGTTTTTTATAGTATTTTTCGTGTGATATATATATATATTTTTTTATTTGCACATGAATTAAGCTTTTTTTTTGTTATCTGGTCGTCAAGTTTGGTCTCTCTCTCTCTCTCTCTCTCTCTCTCTCTCTCTCCTCTCTCTTCTCTCTCTCTCTCTCTCTCTCTCTCTCTCTCTCTCTCTCTCTCTCTCTCTCTCTCTCTCTCTCTCTCTCTCTCTCTCTCTCTCTCTCACACACACACACCAGACGCCCCCTGCGATAATGAGTTCCCTTCACCTGCATTTATGTTCTACACGCACGCTCTTTGCATCCTGTCCTCCTACTTTTTTCTTCCTCCTCCTCGCCGCCAACTTGTTTCATTAGCATAAGGATCCATCGATAGTTTCTGCTCCTAAATCCATCTTTCAAGCCGTTCACTGCAGCTTGCCCGGCTTTTGAAAGGCAAGAACGGCCTTTTGGGGAGGCGGTAGCGGAGTGGTTAGCGTCTCCGACTGGCGTTCTCGGTGACCCGAGTTCGATCCCCGAAGAAAACCATAACCTTTCTGCACCGTCGAGTGGCCTAAGAACACCCACATGCCCTGCCCATCAATTCTACCTTCGATTGCGAGTGCATCGGAGGACACAGGGGGGCGGCATGAGCCTCTAATCACAGGTGTCACTATAAGAATCCTGCCTGCGCCACCACGGGCGAGGACCAACCATCACAGTCCTCAAGTGAACCTCCAGAGCCTACCATCCGAGCCCTGGGTCACCACTGCCTACAGGCGCTATAGGCACAAATGTATTAAAGTATTAATTTTGGAAACTTTCTTTAGTCATATCAACTTGCCTTTAAAGACGAGCTATTCTTGTACAGGAATTCGGGATTTCATTCATTATATGTTGAGCCTCCTTAGATTCGTTATTGTTCCTTGTACTGACTTGTATTTTCCTTTTTTTAGATCATGAAGTTTGTAGATGGGTTACTTTTTGTTCAGTTGGATGCATAGTGTTTGTGTGTGTGTGT
>JACEEZ010019041.1:30000-32500 GCA_016584305.1 Chionoecetes opilio | reverse complement strand
TGACGTAGGTGCGCCGCGTGAGCCAAAACTCGTCCAGACGTTCGGAAGACCGTATTAGACTGTGGATGAATGATACAAAATAATGTTGATATGGAGACGGGGCCATACGAGCGTTGCTCAGGCCCTGTAAAATACAACTAGATGAATACAACTAGATGAATACACACACACACACACACACACACACACACACACACACACACACACACACACACACACACATATATACACACACACACATATACACACACACACACATACGTACACGCAGACACACACACACGCACGCACACACACACACACACACACACACACACACACACACACTTACTCAATATAGTAAAACAACTATGAAAAATCAAAAGTAAAGATCCAAAGTTATATTGGAAAATATTAAAAGGTGATCAATGTAACAAAGAGAGGAAGATTATACATGACGAATTTTACGACCATTTTAGATTGCTATTTACCGATGAAGACGACTATAATAACGAGGACATTAACTATGAAATCATTGGTGAGAACAACTCGCCTTTATTGAATAGTCCTATCACTTCTGATGAGATAAAAATATGCATAAGTAAGCTAAAAAATAATAAATCTCCTGGTGTTGATAATATAATTTATTAATACATTAAATGCACGCAAGAATTACTGTGTCCCTTATACGTAAAACTATTCAATAAGATATTGGATACGGGTGTTTTTCCATCAGAGTGGGCGACGGGGGTAATAGTGCCGTTATACAAGAACAAGGGAGACGCTAACGACACGAATATTTACAGGGGAATTACTTTGTTAAGCTGTTTGGGAAAATTATTTACATCCATTCTGAACAATCGCCTTAAACAATTTTCTGAGGCTAATCATATAATTAATGAAACGCAGGCAGGTTTTAGGCAGGAATATTCTACCCTGGACCACATGTTTTTGCTCAAATGTGTTATTGACTTGTTTAAGTGGAAGAAGAGAAAATAGTTTTGTTTCTTTGTAGACTGCAAAAAGGCATTTGATATGGTGTGGGGAGAAGGTTATGGTATAAACTTGTTAGGGATGGTATTAAGCTCCCTTCACACATTCCATAATCGAACCACGATAGCGCCACCAATTTGATTATTGACACTATCGTGAAATCTGACCACGATAACCGCAGACCACGATAGCCTCACAACAATGTCACGCTGCCTGTACGTATGTGTCATGATGGTCGTAAGATGGTCACGATGGAGTCATGATAGCTGTAGGACTACATCACGAATGGAAAATCAACGGTCATTTTGTCGTCACGATAGAGCTACGATAACCACGACGGTGCCATGACGGTGCCATGAACGTATCACGATAGCGTCAAGAGCCTCACACGTGGGTGGATGTTGCCATGGTGATGGAGAAGGAAGGGGGGTGTAGAGATACAGGTGGGAGAAACCCGGGTTGAGTAGTACGTGTTGGTGATAGAGAAGGGAGGGGGAAACGGGGGAGGGGGTTGTAATAAAGAAGGGGGTGTTGGTGGGGAAACGGGGGGGAGGAGGGTTGGGGATGGAGAAGGCGTTGTGGTGTTGGTGGGGAAATGTGTGGTTACAAGGGGGTGGGTGGCATCTCTACGTGTTTAGGGAGTAGGGGGTAGGAACTTAGGAAGTATGGGGAGAGTGGTGTCACCACGTGATGAGATAGTAGGGGGGTAGGGAGTCGAGATGGGGGTGTCACCATGTGGTGAGGGAGGAGGGGGTAGATAGTAGAGGGAGGGTGGAGGTGAATGAGAAAGGGAGGAGAAGGCGGAAGAGGGTGCAAAAAAGGGGGGGAAGGTAGGATTGAAGACGTGCGTAACGGTTTCTTATCGTCACGATAAACATACGACAATCACGATAGTGTCACGAAGCTGCTACATAGATAACGATAGCGTCACGATAGACTTACGATAGCGCTGCGTTGGGTACAAACATCGGGGAGCTTCCCGATTTTTTAGTGCACGCACTAACTTTTCGTGGCCTTGGCCGAGCGCGTCACGAGCGTCACGATCGGTCACGATGGACCCATAACCAGGGCCATGACGGCGCTGCGCATTGCATTGTTGGCGCGTTCGTGGTTCCATTATGGAATGTGTGAAGGGGGCTTTAACGGTAAATTGTTGAAGGTTGTTCATAGTATGTACAATAATATTAAGTCTTGCGTAATGCTGGATCAACAACTGTCTGACACATTTACGTGTAACACGGGTGTGAGACAGGGAGAAAACCTATCGCCACTGCTCTTTGCTTTTTATGTTAATGACTTACAAGAAAAGCTTATTGAATGTAATTGTAACTATTTTAATTTCGATAATGATCTTCTGAATGTTTATTTAAGTTTATTAGTGTTGATATATGCAGACGATACAGTGGTACTATGTAGTAGTGAGGCAAACATGAAACAGGCACTAACAGCTCTTCATAGTTATTGTTCCGAGTGGAAATTAAAAGTTAATGGTAGTAAGACAAAACATTGTAGTGCTTAGCCGGGGTCA
>JACEEZ010019041.1:17500-22500 GCA_016584305.1 Chionoecetes opilio | reverse complement strand
GTTTCTATTTTTCCACCTTCCTTCGACTTTAATTTCTTCAAGAGAGGAGTGACAAGACACCACCCAAACTAATATGGCCCACTCCCCCTTACTTTATTATCTTACAGTCTTCTTTATAGGGAATGGCAACAAAGCGAACTTTCTTTTATCTCTTTTTGTTTTGTTCTTGGCCAGTCCTTTGTGATGTAAAAAAAAAAGAGGACGATCGCAAAAACTAATGAGATAATAGTATTTTTTTTTTTCTCTCTCTCTCTCTCTCTCTCTCTCTCTCTCTCTCTCTCTCTCTCTCTCTCTCTCTCTCTCTCTCTCTCTCTTCTCTCTCTCTCTCTCTCTCTCTCTATATATATATATATATATATATATATATATATATCTTTATCTCTCTCTCTCTCTCTCTCTCTCTCTCTCTCTCTCTCCCGTCCTCCTTCTCTCTTTCTTCTCTCTCTCTCTCTTCTCTCCTCTCTCTTTTTATTCTTAAATAAATTATATATTATCATAACATATATATATGACATTTAGATAGATACTAGGATGATAGTTATTATATGAAATTAATAATATATAATATAATAATGTATATATATATAAATTAATTATTTATATATATATATATAATATAAAACTTATAAGATTAGATATATATTCATATTATATAATATATTAATAGATTTATATATATTGTATGATATATTTATGTTATATATTTATTCAATTATATATATATAGTTATCTAAAACATAATTATGCGGTTCGATCGCTCCACACAAAGCTGAAAGTCCCAATCATCTTGTCCTCGTACCACACCGACACAACACCGCCGTTAAGTACAAATTATTTTATTATTAGTTAGATTTAGAAAACTATAGGAATTTTAGTGTTGCAGAATTTTTGAGTTCGCTTTTAGATACAATAATAAATTTAACTTATTTTTAGCCTGACTGTGCCAAGGCCCTTGGCGAAAGTTGCATAAACAACCCAAGTTTTAGTGAGGCTTGTCAAGAAACTCTGATATATTATTATATTATAATTATATATATATATAATTATATATATATATTATATAACATGAATGATATATTCTGTATTTCTCTTTTTTTTTTTTATATATATAATTTGAAAACAATAGTCCATGAGAACCAGAAGTTTTGGGATATCGATCTACCTTGGGGTTGAATTCTCTAGTGTTTTAGTGCTCAGTCTCTAGTTTATGTTTGAGATTGATGCCTTTGCAACTGGTAGCTTATGGCTTATCATCTTGAATAGACACACCCTACCGAAAATCAGAATTTAAAATGTCAAATTGGGGAAGACCTGTCCATAATGTCACTAAAAGTGTTTAGTTTTCCATATACAGATCGTAATACACACTAAGCATGCCATGGCTGTATCTTATAATCCAATTAATCTCTAAAACTATCGATCTCCTCAACGGAATAGGACTGTGGCAACCGGCTCTTTCAATAGCCTTGTTCTGCTGTTTCAACATTCCGACACTTCAGGCCATTCGTGAGGCAAGGCTTAGGGGTGCATGACCGCACCACACTTGCAGGAAGTAGCTGCAAAGCATTGGTTGCTGGTGGCTTGCATCGACACAACTGCCGTCCTCATCTGTATCCAGCCGCAGTCTGTGGTTCAAACAATGGGGCCTGCAGACCCCATCCAGATGACTCATTGTAGTTTGCACGTGTGTGCATGAATTGAGAGAGTCTCCAGGAGGCTTGACTTCCCCTCCGGTCTCGCACAAAGCACGAAGCTTGTTCACCTCAGTGTGTGGGTAGATGGCAGGACATGGGCAGGTGATTCCCTAGCTTCTCAAAATTCGGGACACTTCCTGACGCGTTCGTGGAAACCACGGATCTTGTCATTTTCAACTATTGAGGTTCTCATCCCCCCGGTGGGAATGACGGTATCACAGCCTTAAAGGTGCTCGCAATCATTGAATCACACACGTGCCTCCCGTACGGCTTCTCGTTTTTCCGGAATCTGTCCGGTTCTTCGTCCGCATTCTGGAACAGGTGGGATGGATCTTGTGGCACATGCCCTCAAGGACATGCCTCTGTATCCTCCAGTGATGATAAAGGACTTGTACCCAGATTTTCTCATGAAGTGCTGGAGAAGGAGGCGTGTTTGCTTTTCTTGACTTGACTTAAGCTCAGGAGCCTCTTCCACGCTCTTTGGAATCTTGAAAACTGCTCACATGGACATACAGCTCCTCCTCGGTTCCCGTGCTGTGTTTTTCCTTCTTCTACAAATGATGAAAATGCCTGTTGGAGGAAACTTACGAGAACTTTCTCCACTGCGGAGTGTGCCCAGGTTGAATTCCTTTTGAACCCTGTGCCTGCATCTGTTGGCTCGTTCTGCACCTTGAGGATGTCTCCTTAGACGTAAACACAAAGCATCCTGTCCTGCTTAGCACCCAGGAACGTGCTCAGTGCTGTGCCTGCAAGCTGTGAAAAAAGTGTTGTCTTCCCTCCATTTCCACCATCACCAACAATTATGGAACCAGAGGGCTCGGGTGCTCTTGCAGGAAAAATTCCCCCCCAAAATCCGAAGGCAGCCTGTTGGTCTTGCGGAGGGGACCCACCCGCTGGCAAGTGCATGGCAAACCCCAGGGAATGAGCCAAGAATCATCATTTTGAGCTTTTTTTCTCAAAAGGATTTATTGCCAAATATAAGGTTCCCTTAGCCTTCATAGATAGGATCCTGTTTGCTGTGAGCGTATCTGAGTAGTGAACGAGTTCTCATTCTCTCGTTCGGTCTGAACTATAGTGGTTACGTTCCAGGGCTTCCTGAGGTTAATGAACCTCTCTATTCGTAGGCCCCTAGAAGGCTTGGCAATTCTGGTGGGCTGTAGTCGGCAGTGAAACTAAGTATTCCTTGCTCTGCGTTAAAAGGGGTATCAACGTGGTCTCCACAGTGTAACAAAGTGGACTGGCCTCATTCTTAAACGGGCATCTGTCGGCTGGGGCTAGAAGTCTATATATTTAGCTACTACCATGGCCCTGAGTTGCCTCAAAGTATCCATACTCGAATTGGTAGTACCTGGCGACAGCTCCAAACCTTTCAGTAAAGCTGGAGCAATTGGTTCGGGTTCTGTGTTGATAGTTTTGATGGTATGTCACAGATTCCGTCCAAAGGGATTCTTGTACAATATGACCGAAAAGCCACTTGCATGAAAGTGTTTCATGGACCTTGGTGTTCAATGGGCATCGAGAACATATGGATATAGTAGGTTCAGGAATATTAATATATATTAACCTTGTCATAGGCAAAAAATATATATCTGAAATGTTTAGTATTATAATTATTTTTTATGCGTGTTTCCCTTGCAGCAGCATTTTTTCCCCTTTAGCGTGGGGTGCAGAAAGGTTTAGCAGGTCGGGGCGGCACCAAGGTGTCCATAGTCAACCATAGCGCAGGGTAAGGTAGCGGAGTAAGTTCCGTCCGGAAGGGCAGTCACCTGAGTTGAGTTTGGGCCGCACGGCATGGAGGTGGGGCCCGTGGGTTGTGAGGCGGGCCTGATAGGCGCAGATTCATTGGAGTTGTATACTGTGAGCCTTGTATATGACGCACATGCCTGCCACGTCACGCCGCTGCTGGAGAGGTTGAAGGATCTGTGCAGCAGCCTCATAGGTTTTCAGCCGGGCCAGCCGCTGGGCTCTGGCTTGAAACCGGTCAAGGAGGCCGAGGTATAACGGGGGGCTGGAGGACCATGCAAGGGGCGAAAATTCTATCAGGGAGCGGAGTTGTGACTTGTAAGGTGTGCTGACTCCCTGAGCGTCCAGAAGTGCTTGACGCGTTGGATGCAGCTCAGTTTCCAGGCAGCATCCTTCGCGACCTTCCTGACTTGGCTGGTGTATATGAGGCAAGACTCAAACTCAACCCCTAGAATGTTTACTGACTCCTGGAGGTGTATTTTTCTGCCTTCCAGGAGAATGGATTGTTGGTCCCAGTTGACTGCATCTTGCCTGCGGGAGTTGAGGACGGCTTGGGTCTTGTTTGGTGCAAAGGTGACTTGCCATCTCTTGCCCCAGGAGGCGATGCTCTGCAGTGCCTGGTTAATGCGAATGACTGTGTTGTGGCGGTCAGTGACGTGGATCACAATGTGGCCACCTTCACCGCCATTCTCCTTGCCTCGCGGGACCAACATGTTCCACATAGAGTGTACGAGGCTGAGCCGCGAGACCAGCCGTGGTTCGGTTTCAGGTGTCGCCTTGACGCGGAGGATTAATACAAGGCCTGGTTGCGCCTAAAGCGCCGCCCCACACAGAGGAACAAGGCCCTGCACCGCACCACCTGTAAGACCATGACCAGGACAGCTTCATGGGCCAGGAAAAGGTAGGAAAATGACGTCAGGATGAAACTATCCTCCAACCAAGTTGACCCCAAGCAATGGTGGTCCTTGGTGAAGGAGAGGACAAGCACCGTTACCCAGGAGAGGCTCCCGCCCTTCATCACACCAGCAGGAGACTGGGTTGTAAAAAAACAGGAGAAGGCAGACCTCTTGGCGAAGCACTTCAGCAAGAAGATGACGACACAGGACCCTGAGAGGCAGCCACCTCGCCTCACCCGTATGTGTCACCTGGGCCTGGACAGCCCGGTGGTCACGGAGGACACCGTGGCCCGCCTCCTGCGTACCGTCAACACCAAAAAGGCGCCTGGGCCTGATGGTGTGAGTTTCTTCCTGCTCAAGCACTGTGCAGATGAGCTGATAAGGGCCCTCACGCACATCTTTCAGCAGTGCCTCCAAACGGGCGCCTGGCCAAGCCTGTGGAAGGAGGCTCGTGTCACGCCCGTACACAAGAAAAAGGAGAGGACTGATCCAGCCAACTATCGTCCAATCTCGCTCCTGTCAGTTGTCAGCAAAATCTTAGTAAGGATTATTGCAGAGCAACTGACCCGCCACCTAGAGGAGCAACCACCTGATGTTCCCTACAGTACGGGTTGTCCGACAGTACGGTTTAGGAAGGGACGCTCCGCCTCGGACCTGTTTTCTCCTG
>JACEEZ010019041.1:7500-12500 GCA_016584305.1 Chionoecetes opilio | reverse complement strand
GATGATCCCCTCTCCCAGCTTGACAGCCTGGGGCACCGGAGGAGAGTCGGTGCCCTTACAGTGCTGCACAAGGCCCAGGTGCAACACTCTTCCCACCTTGCAGGACTTCGGGTCCCGTGGAGGAGGTCAGAGCGCACTACGAGGACGGTAGTGTCAGGTGATCTCCTCCTCGAGGCCCCGAGGACCCATACCGGGATGGGACAGCGAGCCTTTAATTGGGCCACGGCAACACTGTGGAACACCTTCACGGTTGAGGTGGATGTCGTGGCCATGATAACCCATCAGGTGAAGGTGGGGCCCACAGATGGTGCCGCTTACATCAGCCTTAGTGCCCGTAAGGCGTGACACAGTGTCGTGTCAATAGTGACATACAGTGACATACAGTGTTCGTGTCAATAGTGCGCATGAAAAGTGCCTGTGACGGACAGTGACCCTCAGCCTGTAACATTACACATTTAGTTATTATCCTATATGGCATATCTTTCGGATAGATGTCCCCGGGACAGGGGATATCTTTAGCTTCTGCCACTCATTGCCTTCACCAACCTCTTTGCTATTTTTAGCCCCATGTAACAGTGTCAATGGTAAATTAAAAAAATAAAATAAAAAAAGAGAGAGAGAGAGGAGAAGAGAGAGAGAGAGAGAAGAGAAAAAAGAGAAAGAGAAATAGAGACGAGAGGAGAGAGTGAGAGAGGAGAAGAGAAGGAGAGAGAGTAGAGGAGAGGGAGGAGAGGAGAGAGGAAGACGAGAGAGGAGAGAAGAGAGAGAGAGAGGAGAGAGAGAGGGAGAGAGGAGAGAGGGAGAGAGGAGTAGAGAGAGAAGAGAGAGATAAGAAGAGAGAGAGAAGATCGAGAGAGAAGAGAGAGATAAATATAGAGAGATAGAGAAAGAGAGGAAAGAGGAAAACGGAAAAAAGAGAGAGAAGAGAGAGAAGAGAGAAAAGAGAGAGAAGGAGAAGGAGAGGAAGAGAGGAGAGAGGGAGAGAGAGAGGAGACGGAGAGAGGAGGAGGAGAGAGAGAGAGAGGAGAGAGAGAGGAGAGAAGAAACAAAAAAAAAGAGAAAGAGTGGGAGACAGAGAAAAATATATATTAAAAAAGGCAGAGCGAGAGAGCGAGATATAGATTAAAAAAAAGAGAGATATACAAAAAATGCTCACTAATGTTGCCTCAATATGCGAACTGCCTGTGTAGCCTCAAAAACATGTTAATCATGAGTAGTTCATTAATCGTTCCATCTCCCTTAATGAGCTCAGAGCGACGAGACCGAAATGACGAGTGTGAGTAGCAGCAGTGAGTAAAAAGTAGAACAAATATATAGTTAAAACATCCTTTGATAGTTTATATTATGATCAGGATATGTGATACCAGTGATTTATTTAATTGGTTCGTTTTTTAATGTCTAATAATATATATATATATATATATATATATATATATTATAATATATAATATATATATATATATATATATATATATATATATAATATATAATATATATATATATATATATAAATATATATATATATAACTATATATATATATATAATATATATATATATATATATATAATATATATATATATATATATATATATATATATATATATATATATATATATATTAATATTATTATATACGGGCAGGAGATTTTCTCTGAGACAGATCTCGTTAAAAGTGATAGCTAGTTCAGCGTTTATTATCTTCTTAAATATATTTTCTCTTTGTCTTAAGAGTGTCTTATTCCCTTTTGTAATCACTATTATGACTTCGCCGTAGCTTGTCATGTTTGCTGTATCGCGATTTCGGGTCTAAGAACCCTTCTTCAGCAGCACATGGAAGATGTTTTCTCCTCAGGAGTTGAGGTGAGCATGATTAAGATGCGAGGTGAAGCGCTATTTATAGCCGGTCTGCCTGCCACGCAGCCTATTAGCGGCATCGGTGAATGGTAGATAGCTTTTGATTCTCGTCTTCTTGAGTGGGAGACGCTGATTGGTTGTTTGGTCTTCGCTTGGCTTTGCTGTGAGTAGGCTGTTATTTGCTTTTGTTCTTTTCATGCTGGGTAGAGCTTGTAGGTCGTTTGCCTGTACGTTAAGCTTGGGATTGATCTCTTTTATGTACAGTGCTTCTAGGATGGGAAGTCGCCGCACATCTGCACACATGTCAACCAATTCTGTATTTTCTTCTAGAAATTTTCTTGTTATGATGATGCCATGTTGTTCTAATCGGTGACTTTTTGGGGCTCCGGAAGTTAGGTGGCAAGTAAGACGTCTGGACAGCTTCGTTGTCGTCATGCCGATGTAGGATGAGGGGAGGACTTCACAGTTTCCTCTTTTGTATGTGATCCTATCTATATACGAAAGAGGTTGCTGGTGTTCTTGTTTTTGTAGTAGATTTGTAGTTTTATTCTCCTCTCTTGGTCTGCAGGTTTCACGTTACGGTGGACGATTTGTGATATCATTCTTTCTTCTTCCTGGTGAGCGGTGGAGAAGAAAGCCAGGTGGAAGCGCAGTCTATAACGGTCATCCGACGCGCAGGTTGGGGGTGGGGCTTAGTGACGTCACGCGATCCAGGTGACGATACAGTGATACAGTGTGTACTCGCGGTTGCCACTCGGTGAAATTATGAATGATTTAATCATTATCTTTACTAGTAATGGAACATTGCATTACCTTATAACAACACAATTAGTATTAATGGACATGTTATTTACCAAATAAACAGTACATGAAAACAGCATGGATGTAATAAACAATACAGTAAAAGGCTAAGTGGCATCGTGTTGGGGCGGGGGAGGATGTAACACGTGACTTTGACACGTGACTCAGCTGGCGCAGCCTAGTCCCTCCTTCCTCCCCCGCCCCAAGACGATGCCACTTAGCCTTGTACAGTATTGTTTATTACAGCCCTGCTGTTTTCATGTACTGCTTATTTGGTAAATAACATGTCCATTAATACCAATTGGGTTGTTATAAGGTAATAGTCTATTACTACCACTGCTATTGCTACTACTAACACTACTATTACTGCTATTACCACTACTACTTTACAACTTCTACTACTATACGACTACTTCTACTGCTACGAGTATTACTACTACTATTGTACTATTACTACTACTACAACCACTACTACTACTACTACTATAGTATGGGGAGTAGTATTTATTATTATTTTTTTATTATTGTTGTTTTTATTGTTAGTTAGTTAGTTATATTATCTTAGAAATAGAATACGGTAGGACATGAACGTGGGCGCACGGAGCGGGTCCCACCCGCCTCTCAGCTATGCTGCTGATAGAATGAGGCAGATCGAGAGGGCTTGGGGTGGCCTGGATCGCGTGACGTAGGTGCGCCGCGTGAGCCAAAACTCGTCCAGCCGTTCGGAAGACCGTTATAGACTGTGGGTAGAAGATAGTTATGTCATGACTCTTTTTTGTGGCGTTTGATTTGTACCAGTTCTCCATGATTTTCTTAGTCTGACGGTTGATGTCTCTCTCGCTGAAGCCGTTGTTGATGAGGACTTGAGTGGATCGCTCGATTTCTTTGTGCATAAGTTGCCATGTACTGCAGTGTGTGAGAGCTCTTCTGATGTAAGCACCGATTGTGGAGTCTTTATATCTCTGTGGGCATTCGCTTTCTCCGTTGAGGCAGTGTCCGGTGTTCGTTGGTTTTACGTAGACGTTTGTGATGAATGGTTCTTCTTCCTGCGTAACAAGGACGTCTAAGAACGGCATTGATTTGTCTGAGCTGCTTTCTATGGTGAAGGTGAGGCCTGAAGTATCTTGTAGGCAGAGCTTCAGCTGTTCTGCTTCGTAGTGACTTGTCGTTTTGATGAAGATGTCGTCGATGTAGCGGCAGTATATGTCGGGCTGGCTTATTTTCTTGAATACTTCTTCTTCTACGCAGCCCATGAAGAAGTTTGCCAACAATACTCCTAAGGGAGAGCCCATAGCGACGCCGTCTATTTGTTGATACTTGTTCCCTCGGGGAGAGGTAAAAGGTGCTTCTTTAGTGCAGCATTCGAGGAGTCCACGTAGTACAGGTTCCGGGACATCAAGCGGCGGGATGGAGTCGTTGTTATACACCCGGTTGATGATGTAGTTGATGGTACGGTCAACAGGTACGTTGGTGAAGAGGGACTCGACATCAAGCGAAGCGATAGCACCTCTGGCGTTGTGGGTCTTGAGTATGTCTAGAAACTCTGATGCTGATTGAAGGCTGTAGGCATTGGGTGCGTATGGAGTCAAGATATCACACAGCTTCTTTGCGAGGTGGTACGTTGGCGTCGGTATTTGGGATATTATCGGACGAAGTTTGTTGCCCGGCTTGTGTGTCTTGATATTGCCGTAGCAGTAACCCATGCCGTATTCACCAGAGAGCTTTCCAAATTTGATTGTGGTTTTGGCAGAATTGTTCTTGCTTATCAATTTGTTGATTTTTAACTTGAGTGCTTCAGTGGGATCTTTATTGATCATTGCAAACTTCGTAGTGTCGCTGAGGATGTCGTCGATCTTGTTGAGGTATTCAGAGGTGTTTATGATGACGTACGCAGCAGCTTTGTCCGCTCTCCTGATGGTGATGTCTGGGTTTGATGTTAGATCTTTCGCGGCGTCAATGTGTTTACGTTCGACAATGCTGCTTCTGTAGTTTCCTCTTGTTTTGGAAGCTTCTGCGATGATTTCTTGCTTGAAGGCAGGATCGATGGTGACGTCTCCCTTTTTCTCCAGTTTTTCAACATCATCGATGAGTACTTTGCATTCGATGATGATGTTGATAATGTTGAAAAACTGGAGAAAAAGGGAGACGTCACCATCGATCCTGTGCTTAACGTACAGGCAAACGACCTACAAGCTCTACCCAGCATGAAAAGAACAAAAGCAAATAACAGCCTACTCACAGAAAAGCCAAGCGAAGACCAAACAACCAATCAGCGTCTCCCACTCAAGAAGACGAGAATCAAAAGCTATCTACCAATCACCGATGCCGCTAATAGGCTGCGTGGC
>JACEEZ010019041.1:0-2500 GCA_016584305.1 Chionoecetes opilio | reverse complement strand
ACACACACACACACACACACACACACACACACACACACACACACACACACACACGCACACACACACACACACACACACAAACACACACGATGGTCAGGTTGATAGCGCTGCTGGACTGCCATTATGTGGTAGGAGGTTCAAATCCTCACTGCTCCCGGGGATTTTTCACTAACAAATTCGTGCGGTTACTGTCCCCCTAGAGCAGTATTCTTCAAACTTTTTTCATCGCAACCCAGTTTGATTTTATGCATTACATTCACGACCCAGATTATACGTCTGTAGCTGCTTTCTCTTTCCGATGTGATATTTTTTTTACAATTACATACATACATATGCATATAAATCTGCATTCATATTTACATACCTACATGCATTTATGTATTCAAAATAATTGCATATGTTTGAGTATGCCAATGTAAATTTTATCTATTAAAAGTATTTTAAAAAAAATATGTAGAAGTGCTCCGAAAATGTTACATAACTACGTAAGTAGAGAAAAATAGTATTAATTGATTGACAAGTGAAAATTATGCGTACAAGTCCTGCCTTCTCCCATCAGCATTCTCTCTCTCGTTCTCTCTCTCTTATTAATTCATTTCACATATTGATTATATAATTATCAGTTTAAGATGTGGCGACCCAATGAGCAAAGGCTTGCTACCCAGTATTGGGTCGCGACCCGTACTTTGATGAACCCTGCCCTAGAGCAGTTTCTATATCTAGGGTGCTGAAATCAAATTAGGGACTGCTGGGAAATGCTGCATATATGGCAGTACAATGTTAGAGTTCTTCGCAATGGATACAAAAGTATCGAAAGGGTATTTTTTGACAAGAGTATTATGTTTATTTGATACCATTTAACCTCATTATACTGACTTTCAGTGAGAGTATACTTTCTTTCACTCGAGTACTGATGTCTGACATGAGAAGGTGAGACCGTGACGCTGCAGGCAGTAGTTGCGTAGTAGCAGTACAGCTCAAGCTCCCGCATCGTAGTGTTTCGCCTTAACTTCTAGTTCCAGTAATACTAGAATAACTAGGGCGGGGGGGGGGGGGGCACTCAGTAGAGCGCATACCTCCGCCGGAGGTATGTGCTCTAAAACAAACAGTTGTGATTTGATTTAAACCAAAATTCAATCAGTTCTTTCTTATACCAAATAGACTTGGTATACCAAGTTTGGTCCAAATCTATTCATAACTCTTCGTGAAATCCTGTACACTAACAAACAAACAAACAAACAAACAAACAAACAAACAAACAAACAAACAAGCAGACAGATCGGGGTGAAAACATAACCTCCCTCCAACTTCGTTGGCGGAGGTAATAATGCACGTTTGGCTTCACTGTACTCCTGGATGATCGTGGAGAACCAAACCCGGCACAATGTATGACCTGCCACTTCATTATTTGCAGCTGAAATTTGAAGCCTTATATAACACCAGAGAACCGCCGAGAACACCAGGTGAAACATCCAGCTGCAGGTCATGAACAGACTATCGAGACCTTGCAGGCTAAGAGGGCTAGATATGACCAGAAAGGCAAACTACCCTGACTTGGATTCAAGCCAGTGCAGAGACCCCTTCTGCAAACCTCCTATGATATGATGTGGCATACCAGTGCATCAGGGAGAAGGCTTCACATTCGGCTCCGGAAATCCTGGTTTAGCCATGCACCATTCGGATGGTAAAACTGGCTCTGGGAACAGAGGCAGCCAAGGAGATCAAAGAAGTGCCTCTGTCCAACGATGTTATCCCAGGGAGAGTTGCATATATGAGTTGCGACATCTTGGACCAAATTGTTCAGAGGCATAAGGACAGTCGCATCCACATCAGTCTCCAGTTGGAGGAATCAACTGATGTTTCCAACATAAGTCAAATGATTTTGTATATCCGGTACATCAAGGATAGTGAGATTAAAGAAGAATTCCTCTTCTGCGAGGGATTGCAAACAATGACGAGGGCAGCATATGTATTCCGACTATTGAACGAGGTCTTTGAGAAGTATCAGATAAAGTGGGAGAAATTTGGATCGGTCTGCACATATGGTGCCCCAGCCATGATAGGGAACAGGTCTGGCTTTACTGTTTTGGTAAAGGAGAGGGTACCAGCTATCATCATGAAGCACTGTGTTCTCCATCGCCATGCTTTGGCTGCAAAGACGTTGCCGCCTAACCTCATATAAGTTATGTATGTCTGTATTCAAGTTGTGAATATCATCCGGCGTCATCCTTTAAACCACAGAGTGTTTAAGTTACTTTGTAAGGATATGAGAAGGAGAAGGGAAGACTGAGAATGAGAAGACAGGGAGACTGGAGAAGGCGTTTGACTCAGTGCATCGTGAGTCACTCTGGGATCTTCTGCGACTTCGAGGGATTCCTGCAAGGACTATTGGTTTGATAACTGGTCTGTATTCTGGGACTGAAAGTGCTGTGAAGTGGGGCAGGGTATCAGCTTCTTCCTGTGATACAGGAGTGAGCAAGGTGGTCCTTGCCCATCCCTT
>JACEEZ010019040.1:84362-200929 GCA_016584305.1 Chionoecetes opilio | reverse complement strand
TTAAAAATTAAATTTAAGATAAAAAGGTTAATGTTATTGTTATATAACGGTATATTGCTAGCTTTTTCATAGTTTCTTGTAAACTGTAGCGTTATTGTATATATACAAGTATTTTTACTTATCATATTGCTATAAACCTATAAAATGTAGTGTTTTCAATGATATTAGCTAGTTATCGGATATATATAGCTGTTTTCCTACAAATTGAAGTATGAAATCCACTTTTTAGAATAATTTGCACCTATAAGTAGCTTACATTACATTAAGCTAATAAATAGAAGAGTAATAGGTTATTTATTGTTATATAACGGTATATTGCAAGCATTTTTCATAGTTTCTTGTAAACTGTAGCGTTATTGTATATTTACAAGTAGTTTTACTTATCATATTGCTATAAACCCATAAAATGTTGTGTTTTCAATGATACTAGCTGGTTATCGGTGATATATAGCTGTTTTCCTATAAATTGAAGTGTAAAATCCTCTTTTTAGAGTAAGATGCACCTATAAAGCTTACATTACATTAAGCTATTAAATAGAAGAGTAAGAGGGAAATTTATTGTGATATAACTGTATATTGCAAGCGTTTTTCATATTTTCTTGTAAACTGTACCGTTATTGTATATATAAAAGTAGTTTTACTTATCATATTGCTATAAACCCATAAATATAGTGTTTTCAATGATATTAGCTAGTTATCGGTGATATATAGCTGTTTTCCTACAAATTGAAGTATAAATCCTCTTTTTAAATAATTTGCCCCCTATCAGTAGCTTACATTACATTAAGCTAATAAATAGAAGAGTAATAGGTTATTTATTGTGATATAACGGTATATTGCCAGCGTTTTTCATAGTCTCTTCTAAACTGTAGCGTTATTGTATATATACAAGTAGTTTTACTTATCATATTGCTATAAACCCATAAAATGTTGTGTTTTCAATAATATTAGCTAGTATCGGTGATATATAGCTGTTTTCCTACAAATTGAAGTATAAAATCTCTTTTTAGAATAATTTGACCTATAAGTAGCTTACATTACATTAAGCTATTAAATATAGAGTAAGAGGTTATTAATTGTGATTAACGGTATATTGCACGCGTTTTCATAGTTTCTTGTAAACTGTAGCGTTATTGTATATATACAAGTATTTTTACTTATCATATTGCTATAAACCCATAAAATGTAGTGTTTTCAATGATATTAGCTAGTATCGGTGATATATAGCTGTTTTCCTACAAATTGAAGTATAAAATCCTTTTTTTTAGAATAATTTGCACCTATAAGTAGCTTACATTACAATAAGCTATTAAATATAAGAGTAAGAGGTTATTATTGTGATATACTGTATATTGCAAGCGTTTTTCATAGTTTCTTGTAAACTGTAGCATTATTGTATATATACAAGTAGTTTTACTTATCATATTTGCTATAAACCCATAAAATGTAGTGTTTTCAATGATATTAGCTAGTTATCGGTGATATATACCTGTTTCCTATAATGGAGTATAAATCCTCTTTTTAGAGTAAATGCACCTATAAAGTGCTACATTACATAAGGCTAATAATGAGTCAGAGTAAGAGAATTTTAATGTGATATACTGTCTATTGCAAGCGTTTTTCATATTTTTCTGTAAACTGTACCGTATTGTATAGTATAAAAGTAGTTTTACTTAACATATTGCTATAACCCATAAAATATAGTGTTTTCATGATATAGCTAGTTTATCGATGATATAAGCTGTTTTTCCTACATTGATAGTATACAATCTCTTTTAAATAATTTGCACCTATCATTACTTACATTACCTTAAAGATAATAAATAGAAGATATAGGTTTATTTTATTGTGATATACGGTATATTGCAACGTTATTCATAGTCTCTTCTAAACTGTAGCGGTATTGTATATATACAAGTAGTTTTTACTTATCATATGCTATAAACCCACAAAACTGCTGTGTTTTCCAATGATATTACTAGTTTCGGTGATATATAGCTGGTTTTCCCTACAAATTGACGTATAAAATCCTCTTTTTTAGCAAACATCTGCTCCTATAAGTTAAGCTTACTTACATTAAGCTAATAAATATAAGAGTAATAGGTTATTTTATATTGTGATAATAACGGTAATTGCAAGCGTTTTTCATAGTTTCCTTGTAACTGTAGCGTTATTGTATATAACAAGTAAGTTTTAAACTTTCATATTGCTATAAACCCATACAATGTTGTTTCATGATATTAGCTAGTTATCTGGTGTATAATACTGTTTTCCTACAAACTGAAGTAATAAAATCCTCCTTTTCAGAATAATTTGCACCTATAAGTAGCTTTCATTCATAAAGCTAATAAAATAGAGGATAAGAGGTTTATTTATTGAGATATACTGTATATTGCAGCGTTTTTCATAGTTTCTTGTAAACTGTTGCGTTATTGTATATATACAAGTATTGTTACTTATCATAATTGCTATAAACCCATAAATGTAGTGTTTTTCATGATATTAGCTAGTTTTATCGGTGATATATGTAGCTGTTTTTCCTACAAATTGAAGTATAAATCTTCTTTTTAGAATAATTTTGGACCTAAGGAGCTTACATACATTAAGCTATTAAATATATAGTAAGAGGGTTATTAACTGTGATATAACTTCATATTGCGACCAACGCGTTTTTCATAGTTTCTTGTAAACTTACGTTATTGATATACAAGTATTTTACTTATCATATTGCTATAACCCATAAAATGTAGTGTTTTCAATGATATATAGCTGTTATCGGTGATATATACTGTTTTCCTACAATTGAAATATAAAATCCTCTTTTTAGAATAATTTTGTACCTAGAGGAGCTTACTTACAATATCTATTATAGAAGATAAGAGTTATTTATTGTGATATAACTGTATATTGCCAGCGGTTTTCTAGTTCTTGTAAACTGTAGCGTTATTGTATATTATAAAAAGTCGTTTTACTTATCATATTGCACTAAACCCATCAAATATAGTGTTTTTTCAATGATATAGCTTGTTATCGGTGATATATAACCTGTTTTCCTACAAATTGAGTATAAACTCCTCTTTTTAAATATTTTGCACCTATAAGTAGCTTACAATGACATTAGCTAATAAATAGAAGAGTAATAAGGTTTATTTATTGTGATATAATGCTATATTGCCAAAGCATTTTTCATAGTTTCTTGTAACTGTTGCGTTATTGTATATATACAAGTAGGTTTACTTATCATATTGCTATAACATAAAATGTAGTGTTTTTCAATGATTAGCTAGTTATCGGTGATCATATAAATGTGTTCCCTACAAATGAAGTATACAATCCTCTTTTTCAAACATTTGCACCTATATTAGCTTACATACATTAAGCTATTAAATATAAGTGTAAGAGGTTATTTATTGTGATATAACGGTATATTGCAGTTGTTTTTCATAGTTTTCTTGTAAACTGTAGCGTTATTGTATATAGACAATAGTTTTCTTATCTATTGCTATAAAACCTTAAATGTAGTGTTTGCAATGTTTTACTAGTTATCGTGAAGAGTTGTTTTGTTTTCTACACATTGAAGTATATTTCTTTTATATATGTCACCCGGAAAAGCCCCCCCCCCCCCCCCCCCCCCCCAGCTAAATCTTTTGATATTTGCTAAACTATATTTTACAATTAATAGCTAAAAATATGTATTTTTCATGAATTTAGATATCAATTTTATCTTAAAACAACGTTTTTTTCAGTAATTCAATGTTTTTTTGAAACGTAAAAAATGTCGAGATATGACATTATTCAGCACTTTTACAGCAACTATATTTTTACAATGTTCTGAGCTAAAAATATCGGTTTTCAAATTTAGGTATCAATTTTAATCCTAGAACACGTTTTTTTCAGTATTTTAATACATTTTTTGAAAGCCTTAAAAATGTCAAATTGACATGTATTCAGCCTTTTACACGAACTATTTTTTATAATATGTAAAAGCTTAAAATATGTTATTTCGTGAATTTTATGTATCAATTTTATTCCTAGAAACAACGTTTTTTCAAGTGGTTTTAATGTATTTTTGAATGGCTAAAAAATGTTCGAAAATTGACATTATATCAAGACTTTTTTTTGATAGAGAATGCAAAATGTGGTATTATAGTTGTTTTCGTTAAAATTTCTATTTTAAAATACTGTAGCTTATATAGGAGTTTGAGACTCTATATTGTGATACATTGTATAGTATACGTGTTTTTCATAGTGTCTTGTTAATTGTTGTTGGTTATATCATTAATAGAAGGAATTTACCTTATGATAATCCTTTATATCCCTCAAATGTGTTCTTTTCATGATTTAAGCTAGATATCCGGTGATTATAGCAGTTTTTCCTACAAATTTATATATACAATCCTTTTTTTAGAATAATTTGCACCTATAAGTAGCTTACATTACATTTAAGCTAATGAATAAAGAGTAAAGGTTATTTATTGTTAATAACGAATATTGCATCGGTTGTGGCATAGTGTTCTTGTAAACTGTAGCGTTATTGTATATATACAAGTAGTTTTACTTATCATATTGTATAAACCCATAAAATGTTTTGTGTTTCATGATCTTAGCTAGTTCTCGGTGTATATATCTGTTTTCCTCAAATTGAAGTATAAAATCCTCTTTTGATAATTTTTTGCACCTATAAAGTAGCTTATTACATAAAACTATTAAAATAGAAAGTAAGAGGTTATTTATTGTGATATAACTGTAATATTGCGCGTTTTTTCCATAGTTTCTTGTAAACTGTAGCGTTTATTGTATCTAACAGGAGTTTTACTTATCTATTTCTATACCCATAAAATTTAGTGTTTTTCAATGATATTAGCTATTTTGGTGATATAATAGCTGTTTTCCTACAATGAAGTATAAAATCCTCTTTTTAGAATAATATTTGACACCTATAAGTACTTACATTACATTAACTATTAATTAAGCTAAGAAGTTATTTATTGTGATATAACGGTAATATTGCTAGCGTTTTTTTCATAGTTTCTTGTAAACTGTAGCGTTATTGTATATATACAAGTATTTTTACTATCATATTGCTATAAACCCATAAATGTAGTGTGTTCAATGATATTACTAGATATCGGTTATAGATAGCTGTTTTTTCCAACAATTGAGTCATGAAATCCACTTTTTTAGAATAATTTTTGCACTCGTATAGTAGCTTACAAATTCATTAAGATAATAATAGAAGAGTAATAAGGTTTATTTTATTGTTATATAACGGTATTTGCAATCGTTTTGGACATAGTTTCTTTGTAACTGTAAGCGTATTGTATATATAACAAGTAGGTTTACTTATCATATTGCATAACCCATAAAATGTTGTGTTTTTCAATGATACTAGCTAGTTATCGGTGATATATAGCTGTTTTCCTTAATTGAAGTATAAATCCTCTTTTTAGAGGTAAATGCACCTATAAAGCTTACATTACATAAGCTAATAATTTGAGAGTAAGAGGAAATTTATTGTGATATACTTATATTGCAAGCGGTTTTTCATATTTTCTTGTATAACTGTACCGTTATGTATATATAAAGTAGTTTACTTATCATATTGCTATAAAACCCATCCAAAATATAGTGTTTCATATCTTGCTATTTATCGTGATATCTACTGTTTTCCTAAAATTGAAGTATAAATCCTCTTTTTAAAATATTTGCCACCTATCGTAGCTTACATTACATTAGCTATAATAAAAGAGTAATAGGTTTATTTATTGTTATATAACGGTATAATTGCAAGCGTTTTTCATAGTCTCTTCTAAACTGTAGCGTTATTGTAATGATACAAGTATTTTACTATCATATTGTCTATAACCCAACAATGTTTGTGTTTTCAATGATCTTAGCTAGTTTCGGTGATATATAGCTGTTTTCCCTACAGAATTGAAGTATAAAATCCACTTTTTGAATAATTTGCACCTATTAGGTAAGCTTACATTACATTAACTATAAATAGAAAGTATAGTTTATTTTTGTGATATAACGGTATATTGCAAGCGTTTTTTCATAGTTTTCTTGTAAAACTGTAGCGTTATTGTATATATAAAAAGGTAGTGTTTATTACTTATCATATTGCTATAAACCCAAAATGTAGTGTTTTTCAATGATATTAGCTAGTTTATCGTGATATATAGCTGTTTTTCCTACAAAATTGAAGTATAAAATCCTCTTTTTAAAATAATTTGCACTGAAGTAGCTTACATTACATTAAGCCAATAATAGACGAGTATAGGTTACTTATTGTGAATATGGTATAATTGCCAGGCGTTTTTTCAGAGTTTCTTGTAACTGTTGCGTTATTGGTTATATACAAGTAGTTTTTCCTTATCATATTGCTATAAACCCATAAAATGTTGTTTTTCAATGATATTAGCTATTTATCGTGAGTATAACTGTTTTCCTACAATTGAGTTAAACTCCTCTTTAGAAAATTTGCACCTAGAATAGCCTACATTACATTAAACTATTAAATAGAAGTGTAAGATGATTATTTATTTTATATAACGGTATATTGCCAAGTGTTTTTCATAGTTTCTTGTAACTGTCAGCGTTATTGTATATATACACGTAGTGTTTACTTATCATGATTGCTGAAACCCTTAAAATGTAGTGTTGCAATGATTTAGCTAGTTATCGTGAAGAGTTTGTTTTTTCTACAAATTGAAAGTTTATGCATTTCCTTTATATATGTATCTAAATAGCTTTTGATATTTTTGCTAACACTATATTTTACAAAATTAATAGCTAAAATCTGTATTTTTCATGAAATTTAGATATCAATTTTTAATCTTTAAAAAAAACAACGTTTTTTTCAAGTATTTCATGTTTTTTGAAAACGATAAAATGTCGAAATATGACATTATTCAGCACTTTTTACACAACTATATTTACAATGTTATGAGCTAAAAATATGCATTTTTCAAGATTTAGTCATCATTTTAATCCTAAAACGCGAACAACGTTTTTCAAGTATTTTAATACATTTTTGAATAGCCTTAAAATGTCAAAATTTGACATTATTCACACTTTTACACACTATATTTTTATAATATTAAGAGCTTAAAATATGTATTTTTCGTGAAATTTATGTATCAATTTTATTACATGAACAACGTTTTTTTCAAGTGTTTTAATGTATTTTGATGGCTAAAATGTCGAAAATTGACATATATCAAGACTTTTTTGATAGAGAAATTCAAAATTTGTATTATAGTTTGTTTTCGGGGGGGGGTTTAAAGATTTCTATTTTAAAATACTGTGTAAAGCTTATATTAGGAGTTTGAGACTCTATATTGTGATACAATTGTATACTTATAAACGTGTTTTATCATAGTGTCTTGTTTTGTGTGTTATATCGATTAATAGGAAGAATTTTACCTTATGATAATCCTTTATACACTCAAATGTGTTCTTTTCAATGATTTTAGCTAGATATCGGTGATATATAGCAGTTTTCCTAAATTGATATATACAATCCTTTTTTTTAGAATCATTTGCACCTATAAGTAGCTTACATTACATTAAGCTAATGAGTAAAAGAGTAATAGGTTATTTATTGTTATATAACGTATATTGCAATCGTTTTTCGATATTTCTTGTAAACTGTACGTTATTGTATATATACCAGTAGTTTTACTTATTCATATTGGTATAACCCATAAAATGTTTTTGTTTCAATGATATTAGCTAGTTATCGTGATATATTACTGTTTTCTACAAATTTGAAGTATAATCCTCTTTTTAGAATAATTTGCACCTATAAGTAGCTTACATTACATAAAACTATTAAATTAGAAGAGTCAAGGTTATTTCTTTTGATATAACTGTATATTAGCAAGCGTTTTTCAAGTTTCTTGTCAACTGTAGGCGTTATTGTATATATACAGTATTTTACTTCTCATATTGCTATAAAACCCATAAATGAGTGTTTTCAATGATATTAGCTAGTTTATCGGTGATATAGTAGCTGTTTCCTAAAATTTGAAGTAAAAATCCTCTTTTAGAATAATTTGCACCTATAAGTAGCTTACATACCTTAAGCTATTAAATATAGAGTAGAGGTTGTATTGTGATATAACGGTATATTGCTAGCGTTTTTCATAGTTTCTTGTAAACTGTAGCGTTTATTTGTATATATTCAAGTATTTTACTTATCAATATGGCTATAAACCCATAAAAATGTTTGTAGTGGTTTTTTCAATGATATTAAGCTAGATAATCGGTGATATATAGCTGTTTTCCTACAATTGAAGTATGAAATTCCATTTTTAGATAATTTGGCACCTATAAGTAGCTACATGACATTAAGCCTTTAATAAATAAAGAGTATAGGTTATTTATTGTTTATATAACGGTATATGGCAAGCCGTTTTTTCATATTTTCTTGTAACTGTAGCGTTATTGGTATATATACAAGTAGTTTTACTTATCATATTGCTATAAACCCATAAAATGTTGTGTTTTCAAATGGGGATACTAGCTAGTTATCGGTGATTAATATAGCTGGTTCCTATAAATGAAGTAGCACAATCCTCTTTTTTAGTATGATGCACCTATACAGCTTACATTACATTAAGCTAATATGAAGAGTAAGAGGAAATTTTGTGATATAACTGTATATTGCAGCGTTTTTTCATATTTTCTTCTAAACTGTACCGTTATTGTATATATAAAGTATTTAAACTATAATATTGCTATAAACCATAAAATATAGTGTTTTTAATGATATTAGCTAGTTATCGTTGATATATTAGCTGTTTTTCCTCAAAATTGAAGTATAAAATCCTCTTTTAAAAATATTTGCACCTCTCAGTAGCTTACATACATTAAGCTAATTAAATAGAAGATAAATAGGTGTATTTTTGTGATATAACGGTATATTGCAAGCGTTTTTCATAGTCTCTTCTAAACTGTAGCTTATTGTAATATTACAAGTAGTTTTTACCTTATCAAGTGCTATAAACCCATAAAATGTTGGGTTTTTTCATGCTCTTAGCTAGTTAACCGGTGCTATATAGCTTGTTTTCCTACATTGAAGTATAAAATCCACTTTGTAGAATAATTTGCACCTATAGTAGCTACATTAACATTAAGCTAATAAATAGAAGAGTAATAGGTTATTATTGTGATATAACGTATTCTGCAAGCGTTTTTTCATAGTTTCCTTGTAAACTTTAGCGTTTATTGTAGATATCAAAGTAGTTTTCTTATCATATTGCTATAAACCCTAAATGTAAGTGTTGTCAAATGATATTAGCTAGTTATCGGTGGATATATAAGCTGTTTTTCCTACAAATTAGAAGTATAAAATCCCTCTTTTTAAATAATTTTGTCACTATAAGTAGCTTACATTACTTAAGCTAATAAATAGAAGAGTAATATTTTATATTATTGTGATATAATGGTATAGTGGCAGGCGTTTTTCATAGTTATTTGTAAACTGTATGCGTTATTGATATTACAAGTAGTTTTTTCTTATCATATTGCTATACGCACGCATAAATGTAGTGTTTCCATGATATTAGGCTAGTTATCGTGATATATAACTGTTTTCCTACAAATTTAAGTATAAAATCCTCTTTTTAGAAAATTGCACCTATAAGTAGCTTACATTACTTAACTATTAAATAGAATGTAAGAGGTTATTTATTTGTGATATACGGTAATATTTGCAAGTGTTTTTCATAGTTTCTTGTAACTGTAGCGTTATTGTATATATACAAATATTTACTTATCATATTGCTATAACCCCTTAAAATTTAGTGTTTGCATGATTTTTATCTAGTTATCATGAAGAGTTGGTTTTTTTCTACAAATTGAAGTATATTTCTTTAATATATGTAGCTAAATAGCTTTTGATATTTTGCTAAAACTATATTTTACAAAATTATAGCTAAAAATAATGTATTTTTCATGAAATTTAGAATATCATTTTTAATCTTAAAACAACGTTTTTTTTCAGTATTCAATGTGTTTTTTGAAACGATTAAAAATGTCGAGATTTGACATTATTCAAGCACTTTTAACCACTAGCTTTTACAATTTTCTGACTAAAAATATCATTTTTCAAGAATTTAGTATCAATTTAATCCTACAAACAACCGTTTTTTCAAGGTATGTTAATACATTTTTGAAAGCCCTTAGACAATTTCAAATTTGGACATTATTCAGCACTTTTTACACAACTATTTTATAATATTAGAGCTAAAATATGTATTTTCGTGAAATTTAGTATCAATTTTATTCCTAAAACAAACGTTTTTTTCAAGTGTTTTTAATTAATGTATTTTTGAATGGCTAAAATTCGAAATTGACATTATATCAAGACTTTTTTGGATAGAGAAATTCCAAATGTGGTTATTATAGTTGTTTTCGTTAGAATTCTATTTAAACTACTGTAAGCTTATAATAGGAGTTTGAGGACTCTATATGTGATACAATTGTATATTATACGTGTTTTTCATAGGGTCTTGTTATTGTTGTGTTTATCATTATAGAAGGAATTTACCTTATGATAATCCTTTATACCCTCAAAATGTGTTCTTTTCAATGATTTTAGCTAGTTATCGGTGATATATAGCAGTTTTCCTACAAATTGATATATACAATCCTTTTTTTTAGAATAATTTGCACCTATAAGTAGCTTACATTACATTAAGCTAATGAATAGAAGAGTAATAGGTTATTTATTGTTATATAACGGTATATTGCAATCGTTTTTCATAGTTTCTTGTAAACTGTAGCGTTATTGTATATATACAAGTAGTTTTACTTATCATATTGCTATAAACCCATAAAATGTTGTGTTTTCAATGATATTAGCTAGTTATCGGTGATATATAGCTGTTTTCCTACAAATTGAAGTATAAAATCCTCTTTTTAGAATAATTTGCACCTATAAGTAGCTTACATTACATTAAGCTATTAATTAGAAGAGTAAGAGGTTATTTATTGTGATATAACTGGTATATTGCAAGCGTTTTTCATAGTTTCTTGTAAACTGTAGCGTTATTGTATATATACAAGTAGTTTTACTTATCATATTGCTATAAACCCATAAAATGTAGTGTTTTCAATGATATTAGCTAGTTATCGGTGATATATAACTGTTTTCCTACAAATTGAAGTATAAAATCCTCTTTTAGAAAATTTGCACCTATAAGTAGCTTACATTACATTAAGCTATTAAATAGAAGAGTAAGAGGTTATTTATGTGATATAACGGTATATTGCAAGTGTTTTTCATAGTTTCTTGTAAACTGTAGCGTTATTGTATATATACAAGTAGTTTTACTTATCATATTGCTATAAACCTTAAAATGTAGTGTTTTCAATGATTTTAGCTAGTTATCAGTGAAGAGTTTTTTTTTCTACAAATTGAAGTATATTTCTTAAATATATAGTAAATAGCTTTTGATATTTGCTACAACTATATTTTACAAAATTAATAGCTAAAAATATGTATTTTTCATGAAATTTAGATATCAATTTTAATCTTCAAACAATGTTTTTTCAAGTATTTCAATGTTTTTTTGAAAGCTTAAAAAATGTCAAATTGACATTATTCAGCACTTTTACACAACTATATTTTACAATGTTATGAGCTAAAAATATGCATTTTCAAGAAATTTAGGTATCGCAATTTTAATTCCTAAAACACGTTTTTTCAAGTATTTTAATACATTTTTGAAAGCCTTAAAAAATGTCAAATTTGAATTAATTTCAGACACTTTTACACAACTATATTTTATAATAATAAGAGCTTTAAAATATGTATTTTTCGTGAATTTATGATCAATTTTATTCTTAGAAACAACGTTTTTTCAAGTGTTTAATGTATTTTGAATGGCAAAAAATGTCGAAATTGACATTATTCAGCCCTTTTTTTGATAGAGAAATTCAAAATGTGGTATTATAGTTGTTTTCGTTAGAAATTTCTATTTTAAACTACTGTAAGCTTTAATAGGAGTTTTGAAGACTCTATATTGGGATACAATTGTATATTATAACGGGTGTTTTTCATAGTGTTCTTGTTAATTGTTGGTTATACATTAATAGAGAATTTACCTTATGATAATTCCTTTATAATAAGCCCCCCTCAAAATGTGTTCTTTTCCAATGATTTTAGCTAGTTATCGGTGATATATTAGCAGTTTTCCTACAAATTGATATATACCAATCCTTTTTTTTTAGAATAATTGAAACCTTATAAGTAGCTACATGTACATTAGGCTATGAATAAAAGAGTAATAGGTTATTTTATTGTTATATACGGTTAATTGCAATCTAGTAGTTTTTTACGTGTATCATATTGCTTTAACCCATAAAATGTTGTGTTTTCAATGATATTGCTAGTTATGGGTGATATATAGCTGTTTTCCCCTACAAATTGAAGTATAAAATCTATCTTCTTTTTAGAATAATTTTTTTGCACCTATAGTAGCTTTACATTACATAAAACTATTAAATAGAATAGTAAGAGGTTATTTATTGTGATATAACTGTATATTGCACGCGTTTTTCATGAGTTTCTTGTAAACCTGGAGCGTTATTGTATAATATTACAAGTATTTTTACTTATCATATTGCTATAAAAACCCATAAAAGTAGTGTTTTCAATGATATTAGCTAGTTATCAGGTGATATATACGGTTTTACTACAAATTGAAGTATAAAATCCTCTTTTTATAAAATAATTTGCACCTATAAAGTAGCTACATTACATTAAGCTATTAAATATAAGATAAGATGTTATTTTATTGTGATATACGGTTATTGCTAGCGTTTTTCATAGTTTCTTGTAAACTGTAGCGTTATTGTATATATCAAGTATTTTTAACTTATCATATTGCTATAAACCCATAAAATGTAGTGTTTTCAATGATATTAGCTAGTTATATCGGTTGATATATAGCTGTTTTCCTACAAATTGAGTATGAAATCCATTCTTTTTAGAATAATTTGCACCTATAAGTAGCTTACATTACATTACGCTAATAAATAGAAGAGTAATTAGGTTATTTATTGTTATATAACGGTATATTTGCAAGGCGTGTTTTCATAGTTTCTTGTAAACTGTAGCGTTATTGTATATAATAACAAGTAGTTTTACTTTATCATATTGCTATAAACACCGATAAAATGTTGTGTTTTAATGAGACTAGCTATTATCGGTGATATATAGCTGTTTTCCCTATAAATTGAAGTATAAAATCCTGACCCTTTTTAGGAGTAAGTATGCACCTATAAAGCTTACATTACAGTAAGCTAATAATAGAAGAGTAAGAGGAAATTTTTATTGTGATATAACTGTATATTGCAAGCGTTTTTTCATATTTTCTTGTAAACCTGTACCGTTTTGTATATATAAAAGTAGTGTTTACTTATATATTGCTATAAACCCCTAAAATATATAGTGTTTTCATGATAATTAGCTGTTATCGGTGATATATTAGCTGTTTTCCTACAATTGAAGTATAAATCCTCTTTTTAAATAATAATGCACCTATCATTAGCTTACATTACATTAAGCTAATAAATAGAAAGTAATAGTTATTTATTGTGATATAACGGTATATTTGGAAGCGTTTTTCAATAGTCTCTTCTAAACTGTAGCGTTATTGTATCATATCAAGTAGTTTTACTTATCATATTGCTATAAACCCATAAAATGTTGTGTTTTCAATGATATTAGCTATTATCGGTGATATATAGCTGTTTTTCCTACAATTGAAGTAAATCCTCTTTTTAGGAATAATTTTGCACCTATAAGTATAAGCTTACATTACATTAAGCAATAAATAGAAGAGTAATAGGTTATTTATTGTGATAAACGGTGCTATTGCAAGCGTTTTTCATAGTTTCTTTGTAAATGTAGCGTTATTGTATATATAAAAGTAGTTTTACCTTGATCATATTGCTATAAAACCCATAAAATGTATTGTTTTCATGATATTGCTAGTTATATCGGTGATATATAACTGTTTTCCTACAAATTGAAGTATAAAATCCCTTTTTAGAAAAATTTGCTCTTCTATAAGTAGCTTAACATTACATTAAGCTAATAAATAGAAGAGTAATGGTTATTTTATTGTTTATATAACGGTATATTGCAAGCGTTTTTCACAGTTTCTTGTAAACTGTAGCGTTATTGTATATATACAATAGTTTTATCTTATCATATTGCTATAAACCCATAAAATGTTGTGTTTTCAATGATATTAGCAGTTATCGGTGATATATAGCTGTTTTTCCCCTACAAACTAAGTATAAAATCCTCTTTTTAAGATAATTTGCACCTATAAGTAGCTTGACATTACATAAAGCTATTAAATAGAGGATAAAGGAGGTTATTTATGTGAGATATAACAGTATATTGCAAGCAAGCGTTTTTTTCATAGTTTTCTTGTAAACTCTTGCGTTATTTGTATGATATACAGTATTTTACTTATCATAATTGCTATAAACACCCTAAAATGTAGTGTTTTCAATGATACTAGCTAGTTAATCGGTGAGATATAGCTGTTTTCCTACAAATTGATTATAATCCTCTTTTCGAATAATTTGGACCTATATGTAGCTTACATTACATTAAGCTATTAAATATAAAGATAAGAGGTTATTAATTGTGATATAACGGTATATTGCCACGCGTTTTTCATAGTTTTCTTGTAAACCTGTATGCGTTATTGTATATATACAAGTATTTTTACTTATCTAATTGCTAGAAAACCCATACAGATGTAGTGTTTTCAATGATATTCGCTAGTTTATCGGTGATATATACCTGTTTTCACTACAAAATTGAAGTATAAAATACCTCTTTTAGAATAATTTGCACCTATAAGTAGCTTACATTTACATAAGCTATTAAATAGAAGAGTAAGAGTTATTTATTGTGATATTACTAGTATATTGCAAGCGTTTTTCATAGTTTCTTGTAAACTGTAAGCGTTATTGTATATATATAAAGGTAGTTTTACTTATCATATTATACTATAAACCCATAAAATGTAGTGTTTTCAATGATTTAGCTAGTTATCGGTGATATATACCTGTTTTCCTACAGATTTGAAGTATAAAATCCTCCTTTAAAATAATTTGCACCTATAAGTATGCTTATCAATTACATGAAGCTATAAATAGAAGAGTATAGGTTATTTATTGTGATATAATGGATATTGCAGCGTTTTTCATAGTTTCTTGTAAACTGTTGCGGTTATTGTATATATACAAGTAGTTTTACTTATCAATTGCTATAAAAACCCATAAAATGTAGTGTTTTCAATGATATTAGCTAGTTATCGGTGATATATAACTGTTTTCCCTACAAATTGAAGTTAAAATCCTCTTTTAGAAACATTTGCACCTATAAGTAGCTACATTACATTAAGCATTTAAATAGAAGTGTAAAGGTTAGATTATTGTGATATAACGGTATATTGCAAGTGTTTTTCATAGTTTCCTTGTAAAACTGTAGCGTTATTGTATATATATATTACAAGTAGTTTTACTTATCATATTGCTATAACCCTTAAAATGTAGTGTTTGCCAATGATTTTAGGCTAGGTATCATTGAAGAGTTGTTTTTTCTACAATTGAAGGTATATTTCTTTATATATGTACTAAATAGATTTTGATAATTTGCTAAAACTATATTTACAAAATTAATAGCTAAAAATATGTATTTTTCCATGAAATTTAGATATCAATTTTAATCTTAAAACAACGTTTTTTCAAGTATTTCATGTTTTTTTGAAACGAAAAAAATGTCGAGATTTTGACATTATTCAGCACTTTTAACACAACTATGATTTTACAATGTTATGAGCTCAAATTGCATTTTTTCAAGAATTTTAGGTATCAATTTTAATCCTAAAAACAACGTTTTTTCAAGTATTTTAATACTTTTTTAAGGCCTTAAAAATGTCAAAATTTGAAATTATTCAGCACTTTTACACAACTATATTTTATAATATTAAGAGCTTAAAATATGTATTTTTCGTGAAATTTATGTATCAATTTTATTCCTAGAAACAACGTTTTTTCAAGTGTTTTAATGTATTTTTGAATGGCTAAAAAATGTCGAAAATTGACATTATATCAAGACTTTTTTTGATAAGAAATTCAAATGTGGTATCATAGTTGTTTTCGTTAGAAATTTCTATTTTAAACTACTGTAAGCTTATAATAGGAGTTTGAGACTCTATATTGTGATACAATTGTATATTATACGTGTTTTTCATAGTGTCTTGTTAATTGTTGTGTTATATCATTAATAGAAGGAATTTACCTTATGATAATCCTTTATACCCTCAAAATGTGTTCTTTTCAATGATTTTAGCTAGTTATCGGTGATATATAGCAGTTTTCCTACAAATTGATATATACATCCTTTTTTTTAGAATAATTTGCACATAAAGTAGCTTACGTTACATTAAGCTAATGATAAAAGAGTAATAGGTTATTTATTGTTATATAACGGTATATTGCAATCGTTTTTCATAGTTTCTTGTAACTGTAGCGTTATTGTATCATACAAGTAGTTTTACTTATCATATTGCTATAAACCCATAAAATGTTGTGTTTTCAATGATATTAGCTAGTTATCGGTGATATATAGCTGTTTTCCCTACAAATTGAAGTATAAAATCCTCTTTTTAGAATAATTTGCACCTATAAGTAGCTTACATTACATAAAACTATTAAATAGAAGAGTAAGAGGTTATTTATTGTGATATAACTGTATATTGCAAGCGTTTTTCATAATTTCTTGTAAACTGTAGCGTTATTGTATATATACAAGTACTTTTACTTATCATATTGCTATAAACCCATAAAATGTAGTGTTTTTCAATGATATTAAGCTAGTTATCGGTGATATATAGCTGTTTTCCTACAAATTGAAGTATAAATCCTCTTTTAGAATATTTGCACCTATAGTAGCTTACATTACATTAAGCTATTAAATATAAGAGTAAGAGGTTATTTATTGTGATATAACGGTATATTGCTAGCGTTTTTCATAGTTTCTTGTAAACTGTAGCGTTATTGTATATATACAAGTATTTTTACTTATCATATTGCTATAAACCCATAAAATGTAGTGTTTTCAATGATATTAGCTAGTTATCGGTGATATATAGCTGTTTTCCTACAAATTGAAGTATGAAATCCACTTTTTAGAATAATTTGCACCTATAAGTAGCTTACATTACATTAAGCTAATAAATAGAAGAAGTAAAGTTATTTATTGTTATATAACGGTATATTGCAAGCATTTTTCATAGTTTCTTGTAAACTGTAGCGTTATTGTATATTTACAAGTAGTTTTACTTATCATATTGCTATAAACCCATAAAATGTTGTGTTTTCAATGATACTAGCTAGTTATCGGTGATATATAGCTGTTTTCCTATAAATTGAAGTATAAAATCCTCTTTTTAGAGTAAGGTGCACCTATAAAGCTTACATTACATTAAGCTAATAATAGAAGATAAGAGGAATTTATGTGATATAACTGTATATTGCAAGCGTTTTTCATATTTTCTTGTAAACTGTACCGTTATTGTATATATAAAAGTAGTTTTACTTATCATATTGCTATAAACCCATAAAATATAGTGTTTTCAATGATATTAGCTAGTTATCGGTGATATATAGCTGTTTTCCTACAAATTGAAGTATAAAATCCTCTTTTTAAAATAATTTGCACCTATCAGTAGCTTACATTACATTAAGCTAATAAATAGAAGAGTAATAGGTTATTTATTGTGATATAACGGTATATTGCAAGCGTTTTTCATAGTTTCTTGTAAACTGTTGCGTTATTGTATATATACAAGTAGTTTTACTTATCATATTGCTATAAACCCATAAAATGTAGTGTTTTCAATGATATTAGCTAGTTATCGGTGATATATAACTGTTTTCCTACAAATTGAAGTATAAAATCCTCTTTTTAGAAAAATTTGCACCTATAAGTAGCTTACATTACATTAAGCTATTAAATAGAAGTGTAAGAGGTTATTTATTGTGATATAACGGTATATTGCAAGTGTTTTTCATAGTTTCTTGTAAACTGTAGCGTTATTGTATATATACAAGTAGTTTTACTTATCATATTGCTATAAACCCTTAAAATGTAGTGTTTGCAATGATTTTAGCTAGTTATCAGTGAAGAGTTGTTTTTTTCTACAAATTGAAGTATATTTCTTTATATATGTAGCTAAATAGCTTTTGATATTTGCTAAAACTATATTTTACAAAATTAATAGCTAAAAATATGTATTTTTCATGAAATTTAGATATCAATTTTAATCTTAAAACAACGTTTTTTCAAGTATTTCAATGTTTTTTTGAAACGATAAAAAATGTCGAGATTTGACATTATTCAGCACTTTTACACAACTATATTTTAAAATGTTATGAGCTAAAAATATGCATTTGCAAGAAATTTAGGTATCAATTTTAATCCTAAAAACAACGTTTTTTCAAGTATTTTAATACATTTTTGAAAGCCTTAAAAATGTCAAAATTTGACATTATTCAGCACTTTTACACAACTATATTTTATAATATTAAGAGCTTAAAATATGTATTTATCGTGAAATTTATGTATCAATTTTATTCTTAGAAACAACGTTTTTTCAAGTGTTTTAATGTATTTTTGAATGGCTAAAAAATGTCGAAAATTAACATTATTCAGCCCTTTTTTTGATAGAGAAATTCAAAATGTGTTATTATAGTTGTTTTCGTTAGAAATTTCTATTTTAAACTACTGTAAGCTTATAATAGGAGTTTGAGACTCTATATTGTGATACAATTGTATATTATACGTGTTTTTCATAGTGTCTTGTTAATTGTTGTGTTATATCATTAATAGAAGGAATTTACCTTATGATAATCCTTTATACCCTCAAAATGTGTTCTTTTCAATGATTTTAGCTAGTTATCGGTGATATATAGCAGTTTTCCTACAAATTGATATATACAATCCTTTTTTTAGAATAATTTGCACCTATAAGTAGCTTACATTACATTAAGCTAATGAATAAAAGAGTAATAGGTTATTTATTGTTATATAACGGTATATTGCAATCGTTTTTCATAGTTTCTTGTAAACTGTAGCGTTATTGTATATATACAAGTAGTTTTACTTATCATATTGCTATAAACCCATAAAATGTTGTGTTTTCAATGATATTAGCTAGTTATCGGTGATATATAGCTGTTTTCCTACAAATTGAAGTATAAAATCTTCTTTTTAGAATAATTTGCACCTATAAGTAGCTTACATTACATAAAACTATTAAATAGAAGAGTAAGAGGTTATTTATTGTGATATAACTGTATATTGCAAGCGTTTTTCATAGTTTCTTGTAAACTGTAGCGTTATTGTATATATACAAGTAGTTTTACTTATCATATTGCTATAAACCCATAAAATGTAGTGTTTTCAATGATATTAGCTAGTTATCGGTGATATATAGCTGTTTTACTACAAATTGAAGTATAAAATCCTCTTTTTAGAATAATTTGCACCTATAAGTAGCTTACATTACATTAAGCTATTAAATATAAGAGTAAGAGGTTATTTATTGTGATATAACGGTATATTGCTAGCGTTTTTCATAGTTTCTTGTAAACTGTAGCGTTATTGTATATATACAAGTATTTTTACTTATCATATTGCTATAAACCCATAAAATGTAGTGTTTTCAATGATATTAGCTAGTTATCGGTGATATATAGCTGTTTTCCTACAAATTGAAGTATGAAATCCACTTTTTAGAATAATTTGCACCTATAAGTAGCTTACATTACATTACGCTAATAAATAGAAGAGTAATAGGTTATTTATTGTTATATAACGGTATATTGCAAGCGTTTTTCATAGTTTCTTGTAAACTGTAGCGTTATTGTATATATACAAGTAGTTTTACTTATCATATTGCTATAAACCCATAAAATGTTGTGTTTTCAATGATACTAGCTAGTTATCGGTGATATATAGCTGTTTTCCTATAAATTGAAGTATAAAATCCTCTTTTTAGAGTAAGATGCACCTATAAAGCTTACATTACATTAAGCTAATAAATAGAAGAGTAGAGGAATTTATTGTGATATAACGGTATATTGCAAGCGTTTTTCATATTTTCTTGTAAACTGTAGCGTTATTGTATATATAAAAGTAGTTTTACTTATCATATTGCTATAAACCCATAAAATATAGTGTTTTCAATGATATTAGCTAGTTATCGGTGATATATAGCTGTTTTCCTACAAATTGAAGTATAAAATCCTCTTTTTAGAATAATTTGCACCTATAAGTAGCTTACATTACATTAAGCTAATAAATAGAAGAGTAATAGGTTATTTATTGTGATATAACGGTATATTGCAAGCGTTTTTCATAGTTTCTTGTAAACTGTAGCGTTATTGTATATATACAAGTAGTTTTACTTATCATATGCTATAAACCCATAAATGTGTGTTTTCAATGATATTAGCTAGTTATCGGTGATATATACTGTTTTCCTACAAATTGAAGTATAAAATCCTCTTTTTAGAAAATTTGCACCTATAAGTAGCTTACATTACATTAAGCTAATAAATAGAAGAGTAATAGGTTATTTATTGTTATATAACGGTATATTGCAAGCGTTTTTCACAGTTTCTTGTAAACTGTAGCGTTATTGTATATATACAAGTAGTTTTACTTATCATATTGCTATAAACCCATAAATGTTGTGTTTTCATGATATTAGCTAGTTATCGGTGATATATAGCTGTTTTCCTACAATGAAGTATAAATCCTCTTTTTAGAAAATTTGCACCTATAAGTAGTACTTACATTTTACATAAACTATTACTAGCGTCTAAGATTAATAGTTTACTATCNGGTTTTTTATATACAAAAGTTTTTCTTATCATTTGCTATAAACCAAAAAAATGTAGTGTTTTCAATGATATTACTAGTTATCGGTGATATATAGCTGTTTTCCTACAAATTGAGGTATAAAATCCTTTTTTTGAATAATTTGCACCTATAAGTAGCTTTCATTACATAAAGCTATTAAAAAGGGGTAAGAGGTTTATTTATTGTGATATAACTGTATATTGCAAGCGTTTTTCAGAGTTTCTTGTAAACTGTAGCGTTATTGTATATATACAATAGTTTTACTATCATATGCTATAAACCCATAAAAAGTGGTTTTTTTCAATGATACTAGCTAGTTATCGGGGAATATAGCTGTTTTCCTATAAATTTTAAAGTATAAAATCCTCTTTTAGAGTTAGATGCACCTATAAGTAGCTACATTACATTAAGCTAATAATAGAAGAGTAAGAGGTTATTTATTGTGATATAACTGTATATTGCAAGCGTTTTTCATATTTTCTTTTAAACTGTAGCGTTATTGTATATATAAAAGTAGTTTTACTTATCATATTGCTATAAACCCATAAAATAGAGTGTTTTCAATGATATTTGCTAGTTATCGGTGATATATAGCTGTTTTCCTACAAATTGAAGTATGAAACCACTTTTTTGAATAATTTGCACCTTTTAAGTAGCTTATATTACATTAAGCTAATTAAATAGAAAGTAAGAGGTTATTTATTGTGATATAACGGTATATTGCAAGCGTTTTTCTAGTTTCTTGGGAAACTGTAACGTTATTGTATATTACAAAATAGTTTTACTTATCATATTGCTATAAAACCATAAAATGTAGTGTTTTCCAATGATATTAGCAGTTATCGGTGATATATAGCGTTTACCTACAAATTGAAGGGTATAAATCCTTTTTTTAGAATAATTTTTTTTACACCTATAAGTAGCTTACATTACATAAAAGCTAATAAATAAAGGAGTAAAGAGGTTATTTATTGTGATATAACTGTATTATTGCAGCGTTTTTCAGAGTTTCTTGAAACTGTTAGCGTTATTGTATATATACAAGTAGTTTTACTTATTCTATGGCTATAAAACCCAAAAATGTGGTGTTTCAATGATACTAGCTAGTTACGGTGATATATAAGCTGGGTTTCCTATGAAATGATGTATAAAATCCTCTTTTTAGAGTAGATGCACCTATAAGTAGCTTACATTACATAAGCTAATAAATAGAAGAGTAAGAGTTATTTATTGTGAGATAACGGTATATTGCAAGCGTTTTCATAGGTTTCTTGTAAACTGTAGCGTTATTGAATAATTTACAAGTAGTCTTACTTATCATATTGTATAAACCCAAAAATGTTGTGTTTTCAATGGATACTAGCTAGTTATGGTGAATATAGCTGTTTCCTATAAATTGAAGTATAAACTCCTCTTTTTAGAGTAATAGCCCCACCTAAAGGAGCTTACATGACATTAAGATTATAAATAGAAGGAGTGAAGAGGTTATTTATTGTGATATAAACGGTATATTGCAAGGTTTTTCCATAGTTCTTGTAAAACTGTAACGTTATTGTATATATACAAGTAGTTTTACTTATCATATGCTATTAAAACCATAAAAATGTAGTGTTTCAATGATATTAGCTAGTGATCGGTTGATATATAATGTTTCTTACAAATGAAGTATAAAATCTCTTTTTAGAAAAATTGCACCTATAAAGTAGCTTACATTATCCCATTAAGCTATAAATAGAAGAATAAGAGGGTATTTATTGTGAGATAACGGTATTATTGCAAGTTTTTCATAGTTTTCTTGTAAACGGTAGCGTATTGTATATATACAGTAGTTTACTTATCATATTCTATAAAACCCTAAAATGTAGTGTTTTCAGATGATTGTAGCAGTAATCAGTGAAGAGTTGTTTTTTCTACAAATTGTAAGTATATTCTATAAATATATAGCTAAATTAGCTTTTGATATGGGCTAAACTATATTTACAAAATTAAAGCTAAAAATATGTATTTTCATTGAAATTCAGATATCAGTTTAATCTTAAAACAAACGTTTTTCAAGTATTTCAATGTTTTTTTGAAAACACTAAAAAATGTCGAGATTGACATTATTCAGCACTTTTACACCAACTATATTTTACAATGTTATGAGCTAAAAATATGCATTTTCATGAAATTTAGGTATCAATTTTTAATCCTAAAAAAAACAACGTTTTTTCAAGTATTTTAAGCATTTTGAAAAGCCTTAAAAATGTCAAAAATTTGACATATCAGCAGTTTTACACAACTATGTTTTATAAATTAAGAGACTTAAAATATGTACTTTCGTGAAATTTATGTATCGACTTTTATTCGTAGAAACAACGTTTTTCAGTGTTTTAATGTATTTTTGAAGGCTAAAAAAGTCGAAAATTGACATGATCAGCCCTTTTTTGATAGAGAATTCAAAAATGTGGTATTATAGTTGTTTTCGTTAGAAATTTCTATTTTAAACTATTGAAAGCTTATAAATAGGAGTTTGCGACTCTATATTGTGAACAATTGTATATTATAGTGTTTTTAATAGGTCTTGTTAATTGTTGTGTATATCATTAATAGAAGGAATTTAACCTTAGGATAATCCTTTATACCTCAACATGTGTTCTCTCAATGATTTTAGCTAGTTACGGTGATATATAGCAGATGTTTACCTACAACTTGTATATATACATCCTTTTTTTTTTCTAGAATAATTTGACACCTATAAGTAGCTTACATTACATTAAGGCTAATGATAGAAGAGTAGTAGGGTATTGATTGTTTTTTTTTTTTTTTTTTTTTTTTTTTTTTTTTTTTTTCCTATATAAACGGTATATGCAATCGTTTTTCATAGTTTCTTGTAAACTGTAGCGTTACCATGTATATATACAAGTAGTTTGACTGATCATATTGCTTATAAAACCATCAAATGTGTGTTTTCACTATTATTAGCTAGTTATCGGTTGATATATAGCTGTTTCTAAAATTGGAAGTATTAAAATCCTCTTTTTAGAGTAAGATGCACCTATAAGTAGCTTACATTACATTAAGCTTATAAATAGAAAGAGTAAGAGGTTATTTATTGTGATATAACGGTATATTGCAAGCGTTGTTCATAGTTTCTTGTAAACTGTAGCGTATTGTATATTTATACAAGTAGTTTTACTGATCATATTGCTCTAAAACCCATAAAATGTAGTGTTTTCAATTGATATTAGCTAGTTATCGGTGATAACTATATAAAAACTGTTTTCCTACAAAATTGAAGTATAAAAATCCTCTTTTAGAAAAATTGGCACTATAAGTAGCTTACATTTACAATTAAGTATTAAATAGAAGGAGTAAGAGGTTTATTTATGTGATATAACGGTATATTGCAAGTGTTTTTCATAGTCTTGTAAACTGTAGCGTTATTGTATCTTAAAAGTAGTTTTACTTATCATATTCCTATAAACCTTAAAATGTAGGTTTCAATTATTTTAGCTGAGTATTAGTGAAGAGTTTTTTTCTTCTACCACAATTGAAGTATATTTCTTTAAATATATAGCTAAAAGCTTTTGATATTGGCTACAACTAATTTACCCAATTAATAGCTAAAATATGTATTTTCATGAAATTTAGTATCAATTTTAATCTTAAAACAATGATTTTTTCAAGTATTTCAATGTTTTTTGAAAGGCTAACCAAATGTCGAAATTTGACATTATCAGCACTTTTTTACACAACTATAATTTTACAATTTCGTATGAGCTGTAAATAATATGCATTTCAAGAAATTTAGGTATCAATTTTAATCATAAAAAAAACGTTTTTTCAAGTATTTTAATCATTTGAAAGCCTTAAAAATGTCAAAATTTGACATTATCAGCACTTTTACACAAACGATATTTTATAATAGTAAGAGCTTAAAATATGTATTTTTCGTGAAATTTATGTATCAATTTTATTCTTAGAACAAACGTTATTTCCAAGTGTTTTAAATGTATTTATGAATGGCCTAAAAAATGTTCTGAAAATTGACAATTATTCAGCCCTTTTTTTGAGTAGAGAAATTTCAAAATTGTGGTTATTATAGTTGTTTTTCAGTTAGCCGCAAATTTCTATTTTAAACTACTGTAAGCTTATAATAGGAGTTTGAGACTCTATATGTGATACAATGGTATATTATACGTGGTTTTTCATAGTGTTCTTGTTAATTGTTGTGTTATATCATTAATAGAAGGAATTACCTTATGATAATCCTTTATACCCTCAAAATGTGTTCTTTTCAATGATTTTAGCTAGATATCGGTGATATATAGCAGTTTTCCTACAAATTGATATATACAATCCTTTTTTTTAGAATAATTTGCACCTATAAGTAGCTTACATTACATTAAGCTAATGAATAAAAGAGTAATAGGTTATTTATTGTTATATAACGGTATATTGCAATCGTTTTTCATAGTTTCTTGTAAACTGTAGCGTTATTGTATATATACAAGTAGTTTTACTTATCATATTGCTATAAACCCATAAAATGTTGTGTTTTCAATGATATTAGCTAGTTATCGGTGATATATAGCTGTTTTCCTACAAATTGAAGTATAAAATCCTCTTTTTAGAATAATTTGCACCTATAAGTAGCTTACATTACATAAAACTATTAAATAGAAGAGTAAGAGGTTATTTATTGTGATATAACTGTATATTGCAAGCGTTTTTCATAATTTCTTGTAAACTGTAGCGTTATTGTATATATACAAGTAGTTTTACTTATCATATTGCTATAAACCCATAAAATGTAGTGTTTTCAATGATATTAGCTAGTTATCGGTGATATATAGCTGTTTTCCTACAAATTGAAGTATAAAATCCTCTTTTTAGAATAATTTGCACCTATAAGTAGCTTACATTACATTAAGCTATTAAATATAAGAGTAAGAGGTTATTTATTGTGATATAACGGTATATTGCAAGCGTTTTTCATAGTTTCTTGTAAACTGTAGCGTTATTGTATATATACAAGTAGTTTTACTTATCATATTGCTATAAACCCATAAAATGTTGTGTTTTCAATGATATTAGCTAGTTATCGGTGATATATAGCTGTTTTCCTACAAATTGAAGTATAAAATCCTCTTTTTAGAATAATTTGCACCTATAAGTAGCTTACATTACATAAAGCTATTAAATAAAGGAGTAAGAGGTTATTTATTGTGATATAACGGTATATTGCAAGCGTTTTTCATAGTTTCTTGTAAACTGTAGCGTTATTGTATATATACAAGTAGTTTTACTTATCATATTGCTATAAACCCATAAAATGTAGTGTTTTCAATGATATTAGCTAGTTATCGGTGATATATAGCTGTTTTCCTACAAATTGAAGTATAAAATCCTCTTTTTAGAATAATTTGCACCTATAAGTAGCTTACATTCATAAAGCTATTAAATAAAGAGTAAGAGGTTATTTATTGTGATATAATGTATATTGCAGCGTTTTTCAGAGTTTCTTGTAAACTGTACGTTATTGTATATATACAAGTAGTTTTACTTATCATATTGCTATAAACCCATAAAATGTGTGTTTTCAATGATACTAGCTAGTTATCGGTGATATATAGCTGTTTTCCTAAAATTGAGTATAAAATCCTCTTTTTAGATAGATGCACCTATAAGTAGCTTACATTACATTTAAACTATTAAATAAAGGAGTAAGAGGTTATTTATTGTGATATAACTGTATATTGCAAGCGTTTTTCATAGTTTCTTGTAAACTGTAGCGTTATTGTATATATACAAGTAGTTTTACTTATCATATTGCTATAAACCCATAAAATGTTGTGTTTTCAATGATACTAGCTAGTTATCGGTGATATATAGCTGTTTTCCTATAAATTGAAGTATAAAATCCTCTTTTTAGATAAGTGCACCTATAAGTAGCTTACATTACATTAAGCTAATAAATAGAAGAGTAAGAGGTTATTATTGTGATATAACGGTATATTGCAAGTGTTTTCATAGTTTCTTGTAAACTGTAGCGTTATTGTATATATACAAGTAGTTTACTTATCATATGCTATAAACCTTAAAATGTAGTGTTTTCAATGATTTAGCTAGTTATCGGGAGTTTTTACAATTGAAGTATATTCTTTATATTGNTATCATTTATCTTAAACAGTCAGTATTTTTTTGAACGATAAAAATGTCGAATTTTTACACTTTACACAACTATATTTTACAATGTTATGAGCTAAAAATATGCATTTTCAAGAAATTTAGGTATCAATTTTAATCCTAAAAACAACGTTTTTTCAAGTATTTTAATACATTTTTGAAAGCCTTAAAAATGTCAAAATTTGACATTATTCAGCACTTTTACACAACTATATTTTATAATATTAAGAGCTTAAAATATGTGTTTTTCGTGAAATTTATGTATCAATTTTATTCCTAGAAACAACGTTTTTTCAAGTGTTTTAATGTATTTTTGAATGGCTAAAAAATGTCGAAAATTGACATTATATCAAGACTTTTTTTGATAGAGAAATTCAAAATGTGGTATTATAGTTGTTTTCGTTAGAAATTTCTATTTTAAACTACTGTAAGCTTATAATAGGAGTTTGAGACTCTATATTGTGATACAATTGTATATTATACGTGTTTTTCATAGTGTCTTGTTAATTGTTGTGTTATATCATTAATAGAAGGAATTTACCTTATGATAATCCTTTATACCCTCAAAATGTGTTCTTTTCAATGATTTTAGCTAGATATCGGTGATATATAGCAGTTTTCCTACAAATTGATATATACAATCCTTTTTTTTAGAATAATTTGCACCTATAAGTAGCTTACATTACATTAAGCTAATGAATAAAAGAGTAATAGGTTATTTATTGTTATATAACGGTATATTGCAATCGTTTTTCATAGTTTCTTGTAAACTGTAGCGTTATTGTATATATACAAGTAGTTTTACTTATCATATTGCTATAAACCCATAAAATGTTTTGTTTTCAATGATATTAGCTAGTTATCGGTGATATATAGCTGTTTTCCTACAAATTGAAGTATAAAATCCTCTTTTTAGAAAAATTTGCACCTATAAGTAGCTTACATTACATAAAACTATTAAATAGAAGAGTAAGAGGTTATTTATTGTGATATAACTGTATATTGCAAGCGTTTTTCATAGTTTCTTGTAAACTGTAGCTTTATTGTATATATACAAGTAGTTTTACTTATCATATTGCTATAAACCCATAAAATGTAGTGTTTTCAATGATATTAGCTAGATATCGGTGATATATAGCTGTTTTCCTACAAATAGAAGTATGAAATCCACTTTTTAGAATAATTTGCACCTATAAGTAAGATAAGATACTTTGATCCTATCTAGACACTTTGCAAGTACCAACTACAAGGTTATTGACTATACAAAGCGCCACCACACCAGGACGAATTTGGTGGACTCGAACCGCTGACCGAATGGCGCAGGGACTCTGCAACACCAGTCCGTGATTCTACCACCGCGTCACCCTGGCGGGATTAGCACCTATAAGTAGCTTACATTACATTAAGCTAATAAATAGAAGAGTAATAGGTTATTTATTGTTATATAACGGTATATTGCAAGCGTTTTTCATAGTTTCTTGTAAACTGTAGCGTTATTGTATATATACAAGTAGTTTTACTTATCATATTGCTATAAACCCATAAAATGTTGTGTTTTCAATGATACTAGCTAGTTATCGGTGATATATAGCTGTTTTCCTATAAATTGAAGTATAAAATCCTCTTTTTAGAGTAAGATGCACCTATAAAGCTTACATTACATTAAGCTAATAAATAGAAGAGTAAGAGGAAATTTATTGTGATATAACTGTATATTGCAAGCGTTTTTCATATTTTCTTGTAAACTGTACCGTTATTGTATATATAAAAGTAGTTTTACTTATCATATTGCTATAAACCCATAAAATATAGTGTTTTCAATGATATTAGCTAGTTATCGGTGATATATAGCTGTTTTCCTACAAATTGAAGTATAAAATCCTCTTTTTAAAATAATTTGCACCTATCAGTAGCTTACATTACATTAAGCTAATAAATAGAAGAGTAATAGGTTATTTATTGTGATATAACGGTATATTGCAAGCGTTTTTCATAGTCTCTTCTAAACTGTAGCGTTATTGTATATATACAAGTAGTTTTACTTATCATATTGCTATAAACCCATAAAATGTTGTGTTTTCAATGATATTAGCTAGTTATCGGTGATATATAGCTGTTTTCCTACAAATTGAAGTATAAAATCCTCTTTTTAGAATAATTTGCACCTATAAGTAGCTTACATTACATTAAGCTAATAAATAGAAGAGTAATAGGTTATTTATTGTGATATAACGGTATATTGCAAGCGTTTTTCATAGTTTCTTGTAAACTGTAGCGTTATTGTATATATAAAAGTAGTTTTACTTATCATATTGCTATAAACCCATAAAATGTAGTGTTTTCAATGATATTAGCTAGTTATCGGTGATATATACCTGTTTTCCTACAAATTGAAGTATAAAATCCTCTTTTTAGAATAATTTGCACCTATAAGTAGCTTACATTACAATAAGCTATTAAATAGAAGAGTAAGAGGTTATTTATTGTGATATAACTGTATATTGCAAGCGTTTTTCATAGTTTCTTGTAAACTGTAGCGTTATTGTATATATAGAAGTAGTTTTACTTATCATATTGCTATAAACCCATAAAATGTAGTGTTTTCAATGATATTAACTAGTTATCGGTGATATATACCTGTTTTCCTACAAATTGAAGTATAAAATCCTCTTTTTAAAATAATTTGCACCTATAAGTAGCTTACATTACATTAAGCTAATAAATAGAAGAGTAATAGGTTATTTATTGTGATATAATGGTATATTGCAGGCGTTTTTCATAGTTTCTTGTAAACTGTTGCGTTATTGTATATATACAAGTAGTTTTACTTATCATATTGCTATAAACCCATAAAATGTAGTGTTTTCAATGATATTAGCTAGTTATCGGTGATATATAACTGTTTTCCTACAAATTGAAGTATAAAATCCTCTTTTTAGAAACATTTGCACCTATAAGTAGCTTACATTACATTAAGCTATTAAATAGAAGTGTAAGAGGTTATTTATTGTGATATAACGGTATATTGCAAGTGTTTTTCATAGTTTCTTGTAAACTGTAGCGTTATTGTATATATACAAGTAGTTTTACTTATCATATTGCTATAAACCCTTAAAATGTAGTGTTTGCAATGATTTTAGCTAGTTATCAGTGAAGAGTTTTTTTTTTCTACAAATTGAAGTATATTTCTTTATATATGTAGCTAAATAGCTTTTGATATTTGCTAAAACTATATTCTACAAAATTAATAGCTTAAAATATGTATTTTTCATGAATTGTAAGATATCAATTTTAAATCTTCAAACAACGTTTTTTCAATATTTCCAATGTTTTTTTGGAAACGATAAAAAACGTCGAGATTTGACATTATTCAGCACTTTTTACACAACTATAATTTTCATGTATGAGCTAAAAAGATGCATTTTCAAGAAATCTAGGTATCAATTTTAATCCTAAAAACACGTTTTTTCAAAAGTGATTTTAAAATACATTTTTGTAAAAGCCTTAAAAATTGTCAAAATTTGACATTATCCGCAACTTTTACACAACTATATTTTATAAATATTAAGAGCCTTAAATATGTATTTTTCGTAGAATTTATGTATCAATTTTATTCCTAGAAACAACGTTTTTTCAATTGTTTTAATGTATTTTTAGAATTGGCTAAAAAATGTCGAAATTGACATTATATCAAGACTTTTTTTTGATAGAGAAATTCAAAATGTGGTATTATATGTTTGTTTTCGTTAGAAATTTCTATTTTAAACTACTGTAAGCTTATAGATAGGAGTTTTGAGACTCTATATTGTGATACAATTGGTATATTATACGTGTTTTTTCATAGTGTCGTTGTTTGAATTGTTTGTGTTCTATCATTAATAGAGGAATTTAACTTCTGATAATCCTTTATACCCTCAAAATGTGTTCTTTTCAATGATTTTTTAGCTAGATATCGGTGAATATAGCAGTTTCCTACTATTGATATATACAATCCTATTTTTTTTTTAGAATAATTTGCACCTATAAGTAGCTTACATTACATTAAACTAATGCATAAAAGAGTAATAGGTTATTTATTGTTATATAACGGTATATTGCAATCGTTTTTCATAGTTTCTTGTAAACTGTAGCGTTATTGTATATACAAGTAGTTTTACTTATCATATTGCTATAAACCCATAAAATGTTTTGTTTTCAATGATATTAGCTAGTTATCGGTGATATATAGCTGTTTCCTACAATTGAAGTATAAAATCCTCTTTTTAAATAATTTGCACCTATAAGTAGCTTACATTACATAAAACTATTAAATAGAAGAGTAAGAGGTTATTTATTGTGATATAACGGTATATTGCAACATGTTTTTCATAGTTTCTTGTAAACTGTAGCGTTATTGTATATATACAAGTATTTTTACTTATCATATTGCTATAAACCCATAAAATGTAGTGTTTTCAATGATATTAGCTAGTTATCGGTGATATATAGCTGTTTTCCTACAAATTGAAGTATAAAATCCTCTTTTTAGAATAATTTGCACCTATAAGTAGCTTTCATTACAATAAGCTATTAAATAGAAGAGTAAGAGGTTATTTATTGTGATATAACTGTATATTGCAAGCGTTTTTCATAGTTTTCTTGTAAACTGTAGCGTTATTGTTATATATAAAGTAGTTTTACTTATCATATTGCTATAAACCCATAAAATGTAGTGTTTTCAATGATATTAGCTAGTTATCGGTGATATATAGCTGTTTTCCTACAAATTGAAGTATAAAATCCTCTTTTTAGAATAATTTGCACCTATAAGTAGCTTATATTACATTAAGCTATTAAATATAAAGAATAAGGGTTATTTATTGTGATATAACGGTATATTGCAAGCGTTTTTCATAGTTTCTTGTAAACTGTAGCGTTATGTATATATACAAGTATTTTTACTTATCATAATGCCATAAACCCATAAAATGTAGTGTTTTCAATGATATTAGCTAGTTATCGGGGATATATAGCTGTTTTCCTACAAATTGAAGTATAAAATCCTCTTTTTAAAATAATTTGCACCTATCAGTAGCTTACATTACATTAAGCTAATAAATAGAAAGAGAATAGTTATTTATTGTGATATAACTGGTATATTGCAAGCGTTTTTCATAGTCTCTTGCTAAACTGTAGCGTTATTGTATATATACAAGTAGTTTTACTTATCATATTGCTATAAACCCATAAAATGTTGTGTTTTCAATGATACTAGCTAGTTATCGGTGATATATATAGTTGTTTTCCTATAATTGAAGTATAAAATCCTCTTTTTATAGTAAATGCACCTATAAGTAGCTTACATTACATTAAGCTAATAAATAGAAGAGTAAGAGGTTATTTATTGTGTGATATAACTGTATATTCAAGCGTTTTTTCATAGTTTCTTGTAAACTGTAGCGTTATTGTATATATAAAGTAGTTTTACTTATCATATTGCTATAAACCCATAAAATATAGTGTTTTCAATGATATTAGCTAGTTATCGGTGATATATAGCTTGTTTTCCTACAAATTGAAGTATAAAATCTTCTTTTTAAAATAATTTGCACCTATCAGTAGCTTACATTACATTAAGCTAATAAATAGAAGAGTAATAGGTTATTTATTGTGATATAACGTATATAAGCGTTTTATATTTTGTAAATTACGTTATTGTATATATACATAGTTTTACTTATCATATTGCTATAACCTAAATATAGTGTTCAAGATTACTAGTTTCGGTGATATATACTTCCTACAAATTGAAGTTAAAATTCTTTTTNAATTTTGTTTTTGAAAAAAAAAACCCATAAAATTAGGGTTTTTTGTTTTTTCAAAATTTTTTAAAAAAAATTGGGGCAAAAAAGTTTTCGGGATAATACTGTTTTCCTACAAATTGAAGTAAAAAATCCTTTTTTTAAAATTTTTTTGCCCTAAAAGTAGTTTACTTACATTCAATAAATAAAAAGAGTAATGGTTATTTTTGTGATAAAAAGGGTATATTGCGGCTTTTTTTTCATATTTTTTTGTAAACTTCTGCGTTATTGTATATAACAATAGTTTTACTTATCATTTGCAATAAACCCAAAAAATGTGTGTTTTCATGATTTAGCTAGTTATCGTGATATATAACTTTTTTTCCTAAAAATTGAAGTAAAAAATCCTCTTTTTAGAAAAATTTGAAACCTAAAAGAAACTTCTTTAAATTAAAGCTTTTAAAAATAAAGTGTAAAGGTTTTTATTGTGAAAAAGGGTATATGCAATGTTTTTCATATTTTTTTGTAACTTAGCGTTTTTGTATATATACAGTATTTTTACTTATCTATTGCTATAACCCTTTAAAATGTGTTTTTTTGCATGTTTAGCTAGTTTCATGAAGAGTTTTTTTTTTTCTACAAATTGAAGTATTTTTTCTTTATATTGAGCAAAATACTTTTGATATTTCAAAAAACATATTTTAAAAAATTAATAGAAAAATATGTATTTTTCATAAAATTTAGAATAAATTTAATTTTAAAAAACTTTTTTTAAAGTATTCAATTTTTTTTTTAAAACGAAAAAAAATGTCGGATTTGCATTATTCAGAAATTTTACCAACTTATTTTACAATGTTTGAGCAAAAAATATGCTTTTCAAAAAATTTAGGTATCAATTTTAATCCTAAAAAAAACGTTTTTTCAGTTTTTAATACATTTTGAAGGCCTTAAATGTCAAAAATTTTACATTATTCAGCACTTTTTTTTTTCACAACTAATTTTATAATATTAAGAGCTTAAATAGTATTTTTCGTGAAATTTATTTTCAATTTTATTCAAAAACCGTTTTTTCAAGTGTTTTAATGTATTTTTGAATGGCTAAAAAATGTCGAAAATTGACATTATATCAAGACTTTTTTTGATAGAAAAATTTCCCAAAATGTGGTATTATATTTGTTTTTCGTTAGAAATTTCTATTTTAAACTACTGTAGCTCATAATAGGAGTTTGAGACTCTATATTGTGATACAATTGTATATTATACGTGTTTTTCATAGTGTCTTGTTAATTGTTGTGTTATATCTTTAAATAGAAGGAATTTACCTTATGATAATCCTTTATACCCTAAAAATGTGTTCTTTTCAATGATTTTTAGCTAGTTATCGGTGAATATATGCAGTTTTCCTACAAATTGATATATACAATCCTTTTTTTTTAGATAATTTCCCACCTATAAGTAGCTTACATTACATTAAGCTAATGAATAAAAGAGTAATAGGTTATTTATTGTTATATAACGGTATATTGCAATCGTTTTTCATAGTTTCTTGTAAACTGTAGCGTTATTGTATATATACAAGTAGTTTTACTTATCATATTGCTATAAACCCATAAAATGTTGTGTTTTCAATGATATTAGCTAGTTATCGGTGATATATAGCTGTTTTCCTACAAATTGAAGTATAAAATCCTCTTTTTAGAATAATTTGCACCTATAAGTAGCTTACATTACATTAAGTTATTAAATATAAGAGTAAGAGGTTATTTATTGTGATATAACGGTATATTGCTAGCGTTTTTCATAGTTTCTTGTAAACTGTAGCGTTATTGTATATATACAAGTATTTTTACTTATCATATTGCTATAAACCCATAAAATGTGGTGTTTTCAATGATATTAGCTAGTTATCGGTGATATATAGCTGTTTTCCTACAAATTGAAGCATGAAATCCACTTTTTAGAATAATTTGCAGCTATAAGTAGCTTACATTACATTAAGGCTAGGAGAGCGACTGCCAATGGTCGATGTCATTATTATAGTCCTCCTTAACCTTGTATCAAAGAAAACGCAACCTTTATAGAAAACGTCAATATTTTAACACAGACTCTAGTATTTCTTTATGGCGTGCCTAAGTACTCTATTACTTCTTATAAAAGTAGCATTTTAGTCCTTATTAATGTTATATATAGGGATGCACGCCTAGAAACTATACTACTATGCTGGACGTGTGGTGTGTGTGTGTGTGTGTGTCCAGGCAGTGTGTGTGTGTGTGTGTGTGTGTAGACAGTGTGTGTGTGTGTGTGCAGGCACTGTGTGTGTGTGTGTGTGTGTGTGTGTAGGCAGTGTGTGTGTGTGTGCAGGCACTGTGTGTGTGTGTGTGTGTGTAGGCAGTGTGTGTGTGTGTGTGTGTGTCCAGGCAGTGTGTGTGTGTGTGTGCAGGTGTAATGCCCATTATTCGGGAAATAGTAGGAAAATTATTATTATAAAATTCCCGAGCTATGTCTTGTCAGTAGTTAATTTTTTTCTCTTTGTTAAGGATGACTCATCGTCTTTCTAGCTTTCCGCCATCTTTTCTCAGCATTTGGCCATCCTAGACGCCATTTTGTTCTATCTTCTTTCGTGCTTTCACCCGTCACTTTTTTCTTCCTTACTTCCATACCCTCTCACTCCAAAAATGTGTTCGGACAAGTTGACGGGCCCACAAATCATACCTTTTTTGGTTATTAGACTAAGCATATTAAATTCTTCAGTATCAAAGTAAAACAGGTTTATATTATAAGCCACATGTTCTTATATACGCAAGTTTCATTACTTAAATAGTTATTTCGGGATTATAAGCTTTTCATTTGTGGTCACGGCGACACCATTCAAACAATTTCCCTTTGGTGCGGGTGGACCATAACGCCCAGACGGCAGTTTCCATCCATCTCTCACTTAGGTAAGTCGCTGACCAGTGCTCCTGTTTCCCTCCCCCCTTTCCTTGTTATCATTATTGTTATCTATATTTTCAAATATGGGTATCTATGTTTAGTGTACGCTAACGTACAGGAGGTGCACCCATCCCTATAAGTATTATTAACAAGAGTTTCCATCCATCTCTCACTTAGGGAGAGGCTTCAGCGGGAGGCGTCCCACGCCTTCCTCTCAAGAACACATGGTCATTGTGTATCCACACACCCAACTCCTTACTCACATTCTCTTTCCTATATATATATATTCAGTGTATACCTATAGTGCTCAGTTGATACGAATATAGGTGGAAATTCTAAGAATGATTCTGTGAGGGAATTTATGCTCTAAAGAAGCTTGCCCGTTCCAGATTAGAGTTTATGTATGTGTCTACGGTCTCAAACAGCAATGATGTTTCATGGCGAATAAATAGGAGGTTGTTTCAAATATAGTTCTTGTGTTATTATCAAACCCAGGTGATCATTCTGTGTTAGGACAATAATTCCCCCACACTTCCAAAAGAGTTTTTCCGCCTTTACTAAGGTATAACCCCTCGTACCAACCACGACTACCAAGATCAATCTAATATTATATTATCTAACGTACCCGGGGAGTAATCCATAGTGAAATTACCGCCAGGGCTGGTGGCAGCTAATCCTAACCTCAAACCTTATTATACTTCCTCCCCCTTAAGTCATACCCCCTTGTCAGTACTCTCCGTAGTGAGAAGTGGTCAAAACAGCAATCCATAATAGTGGAGTCAGAAAAGACTAAGTTTAAATCCTTTCATTCAAGTTGTAATCATTTATCAAATCATCCCCAATAATATCATTCAAGTAACGTTGACAAGTTATAAATACCCCAGACCAGTTTACCCCAAATTTCTGTCATGACAGGCACTGTGTGTGTGTGTGTGTGTGTTGTGCAGGCACTGTGTGTGTGTGTGTGTGTGTGTGTGTGCAGGCACTGTGTTGTTGTTTGTGTGTGTGTGTGTGCAGGCACTGTGTGGTGTGTGGGTGTGTGGTGTGTGTGGCAGGCACTGTGTTGTGTGTGTGTGTGTGTGTGTGTGCAGGCAGTGTTTGTGTGCAGGCACTGTGTGTGTGTGTGTGTGTGTATGTCGGTGTGGTGCTGTGTGTGTAGGCATGTGTGTGTGTGGTGTGTGTAGGCAGTGTGTGTGTGTGTGTGTGTGTGTAGAGCGATGTGTGTGTGTGTGGTAGGCAGTGTGTGTGTAGGCAGTGGCGTGTGTGTGTGTGTAGGCAGTGTGTTGTGTGGTGTGTGTGCATACAGTGTGAGTGTGTGTGTGTGTGTGTGTATTCATGTAGTTGTATTCCATCTAGTTGTATTTTACAGGGCCTGAGCAACGCTCGTGTGGGCCCCGTCTCCATACAACATGTTTATCATCCTGCTTAGTGGTTAGTGTTGGGGGAAGCCACCACCCGTGAGGCGGGTCACAAACCCCGGCTAACACCCCCACGCCATTCACTGCTTGGGTGGACAGGGGCTCGGGTATTAAGGAGACCTACTTAAGTTTTTAAGAGTTTTAGTAGTAAATATGGTGCAGGGAGAGTCTCTGCGCGAAGTTTTCCTGTACAGAAACGGCCAAAGAGTAGAAAATAAGTGGGCGGAGCTTAATAAGTATAATTCACATTGTATTGTAGTCACAAAATACGCCTTATATATAATTTATATATATATTTATTATATATATATATATTATTATATATATATAATATATATATATATATATAAATAATATAATAATTATGGTATATACAGCGTTTGAGAGAGAGAGTTAGATACAATCAGAATAGTAGTAGTAGTAGTATAAGTAATGGTAGTAGTATTTATAGTAGTAGTATAAAATTAGTAATAGTAGAAAGTAGTAGTAGTAGAAATAATAGTATAGTCAGTAGTCTCTCTCTCTCGCTCTCTCCTCTCTCTCTCTCTCTCATCTCTCTCTCTCCATCAATCTCTCTCTCTCTCTCTCTTCTTCTCTCTCTCTCTCCTCATCTCCTCGTCTACTCTCTCTCTCTCTCTCTCTCTCTCTCTCTCTCTCTCTCTTCGTCTCTCATAGAGAACATATAACATAAGGAAGCTACAAGAGGCCGCGAGGCCTACACGTGGTAGTTCCTGTAAAAAAGTTCCTCTCTCTCTCTCTCTCTTTCTTTGAACACACACACACACAATAACCACTATAACTCCACCACCACCACCACCACCACCACCACAACAACAACAGCTATAACAACAACGCCTAAACAGCCTACAAAGTCACCTAGTCTAATTAGATATAGTCAACTATGTATAGATGTCTGTCTGTCCTGCCCGTCTTAACCAGTAGCGTATTTGTACGAATAATATAATATCAGCTCATCTTGCTTCTAGTTATTACAGATTTTTTTGTCTGCTAAGATTTTCCTACTAAAAAAAAAGTTGTTTTCGCTATTATCTTTTTTTGCTTAGCAAATGGAATGTTTTTTTTCGATCTAATTTTTATATATTATGTTAATCATATTATTTATATATATGTATGTACGTATGTATGTGTGTGTGTGTGTGTGTGTGTGTGTGTGTGTGTGAGAGAGAGAGAGAGAGAGAGAGAGAGAGAGAGAGAGAGAGAGAGAGAGAGAGAGAGAGAGAGAGAGAGAGAGAGAGAGAGAGAGAGACCGAGACCGAGAGAGTGCAGTAATTTCACATACTTTACAGATTTTCATAACTTCTACACCACCACCACTACTATAGCATGAACTACCTACTACTACTACTACTCCTACTACTACTATCACTGCACTATCTTCGCAATGGAAATAGTAGTAGTAGTAGTAGTTAATTAATAATACTGATCATAAATACTAAATAATAGTAGTAGTAGTAGTAGTAGTAGTATAGTAGAAGTAGTTCACACATACATACACACACACACACACAAAATTACACAATAGCAGAAATATGTGCGTGTTATAACAATTGTATATGAATAGTAGTAGTAGTAGTAGTAGTTGTAGCAGTTGTAGTAGTAGTAGTAGTAGTATAGTAGTAGCAGTAGTAGTCGTAGTTAGTTGGTAGCATTTTGTAAGTAGTAGTGAGTTATTAGTAGTAGTATAGCAGTAGTAGTAGTAGTAGTAGTAGTTGTAGCAGTTTTGTATATTAGTAGGACAGTAGTAGTAGTAGTAGTAGTAGTAGTTTGTAGTAGTATTTAGTAGCATTGAGTAAGTAGTAGTAGTAGTAGCATAGTAGTATTAGTAAAGTATGTAAGTAGTAGCAGTAGTAGCAGAGTAGTATTAGTTATCACTACTGCATTATTTAACAGTAACTAATATGTCCCCTACTACTACTACTACTACTACTACTGCTACTACTACTACTAACTACTCTACTCCTACTATTACATACCTTCTACTACCGCATTTATACACTCTCGAACCGTCACCAACTATTTTATAATCGACTACAATGCCTCATCCTCCACATCACAAGAACTACTACTACTACTACTACTACAACTACGACTACTACTACGACGACGACGACGATATCGTCTCCCCAGCAAAAAAAACAAAAAAAATAAATAAAAAAACCTGAAAGTAACAACTATTTGGGCTTCAGAGTGAATGACTCGGAGCTAATGCTACAGACTATCACACCCCTGCTACTATTACTACTATCCCAACCACCTTCTAACACCTGGCTACCACACTTGCGTCTCCGTTATGCCATCTTTGTAATGGTTTGGAATCCTAAAACAGACCAAAATCTCAATTAAACTGTTTTACACCAATGTAAAACGACCCTACTACTTCCAACTGCCACCACCCCTGCTACTACCACTACTACTTCCACACCCTGCTACTAACCCACTACTACTTCCACCACCCCTGCTACTTAACCACTACTACTTCCACCACCCCTGCTACTACCACTATACTTCCACCACCCCTGCTACTACCACTAATACTATCCACCACCCCTGCTACCACCACTACTACTTCCACCACCACCCTGCTATACCACTACTACTTTCTCTCCATCCCTGCTATACTCACCACCACACACAGACCCCTGCTACTAACCACCACACACAACCACTGCTACACCACTACCACCACATCACACCACTGTAAGCCTAACCACACCAACCACACAACCATTCTTTGCCGCTGGGCCCCTTCACTGCCGCTCTAGGGACAACACTGGTACAGCCCCCCCCCCCCCCCCCCCCCCCCCGCTACTGACCACCCCTATCCCAGGGCCGCCCACTACAGCTCTACCTGTACTGGCACTGACTAGGCGATATTAACTATCGCGATTATACTGAATTCGGTACCGTAACACGATAATTTATACAAATTAGCCAGCCTGGTTTTTGCTGGTACATCATTTAATTTTCTGTTTTTATCATCAGAATCATCGTATAATGCGAGGCACAGCCCTACACATGAAACAGGAGAAAACGCCCTTTCACCTTGCCTCGGAACTCCCCTCCCCGCCAGCCACGGTCAATACATGGCATACATCTGATCGTCTTTGAGAAAGCTGTACTGTGTTATTCCAAGGATTCAGTCCCTTTTCTAAGGTTCTGTGTATAGGTGCTGGAGGAAAGACAGGGTAAATTGTTTACACTAGGACCGAAATTGCCTTACCACTTGAAAGTGTGGTTTCCTGTTCACCTTATTGGATTCTAAAGGTACGTCCACAACAAGGCATTACGTGCGCATTACGTGCGCATTACGTGATGCTGGAAGTGATGCAGAACGGGTGTGGTGTCCACACAAGGCAATTACTTTGCGCATTACGTGATGCTGGAAGTGATGAGAACGGGGGGGTGTCCCACAACAGGCATTACGTTGCGCATTTAACGTTGCGCTTACGTGATGCGGGCCGGGAGTTACTGGTGAACCATCCTAACATTGCCCTGCCTTGTACCAGAGCCATACGGTAAGGGGATTCTTTCCTTAATATAACCTCAAGGGTGTTCACGATACATTGGATTCTTTTTTGTCATTTTCAGCCTCAAATATTGGCTATAGCTTACTTTTCAGTTCTTATTTCTGTAGTTTTTCCTTTAACTTTCCTAAACGGGATGGTGCTTTACTAAGTCTAAATAACCCTAATGTTTTTGTAGCCAAGGGCGTAGCCAGGGGGGGGGGGCAATGGGGCCATGCCACCCCCCAATTAACACCCTACTTAGGAAGTGTAGGGTATAGTTTCATCATTTTACTAGATTGAATATCATGCAAAAGAACCAATAAATTGAACCCCCCATCAGGGCTCAATATGCCCCCAATTAAGTCATATCTTAAAAAAATCTCTGGGGCTTCCAGCGCCTCCCGACCCACTGCTGATAGGCACCCAACCTCAACCTCATTGGAGGTGGCACCCCCCAATTATTTTTCATGGCTACGCCTTATTTGTGGCATTGCTCCAGGACGAAAGATTATCCTCATCCTAATTAGTGTTGTGTGGAACAGCATGCGGCCGTAAAGTGTTACTCCAAGACAGCTCATGGCTACTGTGCGCGCATTACATTGCAGACATGCCCCGCGCTAGATTTGGCCTCCCGCATTACTTTTCCCCGCATCACTCACCACGAAAATCGAGTTTCCTGCATCATAATGCGCAACGTAATGCCCTTGTGGTGGACGCACCTTAAGAAACATTCTCTCTATGAACTTCCGTTGCAATCACTACTTTCGGAGATATAAGAAGTTTTTACATAGGAAGGCGTGTATAGGAGATATGACAATTAAACATAACCTAACCCCACTTTTAACTCACTACACTAACCTAACTAGCTAACCCCAGGCTTTAACCTGCTATACTAAAGCCTAAATCCTCATTAACAAGTGTTCCGAGGCAGGGAAAGAACAGAGGCGAATGCCGTTCACAAGAGAAGAATAGTGTGGCGGACGTAAACACTTGTCTCTCGCCTCCCTATAAAACAACATGTCCATTATCTCCAAAGTAGTGATTTGCGACGGAATTCATATAGTCCCGTTGCCAACCCCATATTAGGCCGAACCTTTTAATTGTGGTACAGAATTGTCCTACGGCGGATTTTGATAGCCTGAAACTCCTAGTTTTGGAATATGTCGGGTGGCAACTTTTTTTTTTTTTGCATCCTTGAGCATTTTTGCAAAAATGAATGACTGAAGACTGAGAATGGAATCACTGTTTGGGGACTGAAAATTTGATGTAGGGGTAATAGTAAACGGGCATTAGATCACACATGTACAGACCTTTTGCAATGTTTCTACTACAAATGTTCGTATTGATTAGTTTTATCAACTCAATAAATGATATATGAAAGTTCGTCACAATAAGTCAATGTCACAATTTTTGGCGTTAAAATGAAATTCGATGAGCTGCCTTTTGGCCTTCTCCTTTTACTGATACATATTTACATGCTGCCGCATAATAAATGTGGACATGGATTAGCCAAAAAAAAAACAGCGGCAATTTGTTTTTTTTAGTATCGAATTGTTGTTTGTCTGTTGTGGTATCAATAGGGTGAATTTAGGATATACTGTGCCAATGCAACGGTTAACTTTACGGCTACACTGGGGTGTTTTTGGTCATTTTGTTATCTTATGTAGTTTCTATTTAGGGGTTCTATTTTGTATGAAATGAGAATTATAAATTTTTGGAACTTATTTTATCTACTTTACTCAATTTATTAGTCAAACTTTTTTTAGTCTGCTTAGACTTATTTTACTAACAATTATTGAGTGTTATGTTATTAATCGACAATACAATAAAGAATGGTATGTTTGATAACAATGCTACAGCTTAGGTGCTTTTTGTGGGTTAGGGGTCTAAACAGATAGAGCTAGCTTGTAGATTATGTGCTTTCCAAGATGACAGTTTCGACCAACGCATTGTAGTGTTTGACCATATCACAGAAAAGCATCAAGAGCAGCACAAGGCTGCACGATCTGCTGAGTGCAGCATTGCAAGGAACATATTCATTACGCTGGACCAACGCCAATTCCCTCCCGAGGGACGTTGTCTCAATGTGGCACACAACAAGGAGCAGCTCATTGAGATGATCACTGAGAAACTTCTAGATAGAACGCAAGGACTCCGGGTTACCAAAAAGACTTTGTTGTCACAGGGAAAGCTGATACTCCTGTTTGAAGTTCTGCAAGGTATACGAGTGGGAGAGAATCAGATTTGCAAAACTAAACCATGAGGAAGCAGACGTCATAATTCCACACCAGGTTGTCCAGTTTGTTTCTAACACCAGAAAAGACTATTAAAAGTAATCTCAGATGACACAAGGCGTTGTTGTATTGCTTGTACATTACTATCACTACTGTCAAACTCTCTGCATGCCTGTCATGGAACCGACTTTCTGAAAGGACTTCAGTGAACATTGGAGACAGCGTAATACAACACCAGGCTATTGTACCAAGCTGCTGGCCTAGCACATGCGTTGACAGGATGCGACACAGTTGGTTGCTATTGTGGAAATTGGAAAAATCAAAGCAGTAAAAGTCATAAAGGCAGATAAAACTGACAGTAGGGTGCAATAAAAAATCAAAAGTTTGAATTTTTCTTCCTTTCTTTGTCTTTTGGTGTAATGGTTGCATCTCAGCCAAGAAACATCGTATGCAAAGTTTGACCTAAATCGGTTTGATATGTAGGGGTGGCGGATTACAACTTTGTTATTTACCCTTTGACTGGCCTAAGTAAGGAGGGGATGTATCTATTGAAAGCGGGACAAGCCGGACATCCCTTCCAGCAGGGCTTGCTGGTCCCCCTCTGGTGAGTATTAGACCCTGGTTGGGGGGGGGTATCATGGGGAGCCACCCCACCATTGTGGCGGGCTTGGCCGGGGAAGGGAAGCCTTCGAGGTCCCGTGCCTGTGAAGGCGATGGGCCTTCCACAAACTTGGAGGAGGGAATGCGCGGTTCTCGTCTTTGGTCAGCGGAGGTTGAAGGATTAAGACTGGATGAGCGCCACTCCTCGCTCGGCTGTGTCTTGACGGACGGCGAAAAAGTCCCTCGCTTCGGCGGCAGGCCTCGAGTACGATTCCCTCTTCCTGGCCACTTACGAGGGTTGGCGGGACAGGAAGTCGTCTTGATATTCAAGAGCTTCGAAGAGGCGGATGGGAATTTTTCGTGGCGAAGGAGGGGCAGTGTTTGCCGCGGAACTTGTGATGATGGGGGGTTTATTCGCTTGCGGTTCCTCGGCTCCTTATCGTAGAGAATGTCCTCGACATTGTGTACAATTGCTTGTTTGTCGAGACAGGGTAGACCGGAGGTCGGAACGTGACAGGCCAAGTGAGATCTTAGATCAAGTACCAGAAATGGCGGCTCAGAGTGGTGAAGCAGCCTTCCGAATACTTTTCGTTCGTGGTACTGACAGGATTGTCCTTAGCGAATCAAGAATCGTTGGCGGGAGCGTAGGATGAACCGTCGATCGAACATCGCAGCGACGTAGATTTCGGTTGCGAACGATGAGAACCGCTGTCTGGCTGACATTTCTCGAGGTGTGACGACTTTTCCAGAGAGAGGTAGCTGCTCCCGAAACAAGATCATCTTCGAAACGTAAAATGATACGCCGCCATCCAACGCGCTCGATGAAGCGCTCCGCGGGCTACAGATCGAGGTCTTCGGAAGAGCGCCGCACAGGAAAAGGGGGACAACCATATTTCCTAGTGGTGGTGACGCGTGCAAAGTGACGGAGAGAGAGAGAGAGAGAGAGAGAGAGAGGAGAGAGAGAGAGAGATAGAGAGAGAGAGAGATGAGGAGAGAAGAGGAGAGGAGAGAGAGAGGAGAGATGAGGAGAGAGCGAGAGAGAGAGAGATGAGAGAGAGAGAGAGGACGAGAGATGAGAGAGAGTGAGGAGAGAGAACGAGAGAGGAGATGCGAGGAGAGAGAGAGCAGAGAGAGAGAGAGAGAGAGAGAGATAGAGAGGAGACGAGAGAGAGAGAGAGAGGAGAGAGAGAGCGAAGAGAGGAGGTGAGAGAGCGAGAGACGAGAGAGAGAGATGAGAGAGAGAGAGAGAGAGAGAGACGAGAGAGAGAGAGAGAAGAGAGAGAGAGAGAACGAGAGGAGAGAGAGAGAGGAGAGAGAGAGAGAGGAGAGAGAGAGAGAGAGAGAGAGAGAGAGAGAGAGAGAGAGAGAGAGAGAACGCGAGAGACGAGATGAGAGCGTGAGAGAGAGAGAGAGAAGGAGAGAGAGATGATGAGAGAGAGAGAGAGAGAGAGAGAGAGGAGAGAGAGAGATGAGACGAGAGAGAGAGAGAGAGAGAGAGAGAGAGAGAGAGGAGAGAGAGAGAGATGAGAGAGAGAGAGAGAGAGGAGATGAGAGATGATGAGAGAGAGAGAGGAGAGAGAGAGAGACGAGATGAGGAGAAGAGAGAGAGAGAGAGGATTTGAGATGAGAGAGAGAGAGAGAGAACGAGAGAGAGAGAGAGAGACGAGAGAGGAGAGAGAGAGAGAGAGAGAAGAGAGAGAGAGGAGAGAGAGAGAGAGAGAGACGAGAGAGATGAGGAGAGAGAGAGAGATGGAGAGAGAGGAGAGAGGAGAGAGGAGAGAGAGATGAGAAGGAGAGATGAGAGAGAGAGAGAGACGAGAGGAGAGAGAGAGAGAGGAGAGAGAGCGAGAGAGGAGAGGAGACGAGAGAGAGAGATGCGTCTGTATTGCCTCTTAAAAACCAATCCGCCTGACCCTAAATCACCTTCCTCTTCTTCCTCCTCCTCCTCTTCTTCCTCCTCCTCCGCCTCCGAGGAAAAAGTCGTCACGGGGCTGCTTTGTCTGAAGCAGACGTTTTCAAACCTTGAATGAGATCGTCCCTCTTGGAAGACAGAGTCTCCGGCAGTCTTCGTTGGTGGGAGGGTTTAATTGCCGACTGGTTGATGTAAGACAAGTAGTCCTTGAAGCGAGTAGAAGATGGTGATCTCCGGACCAGAAGAGACCCCAAACACGTAGGAAAAGGCCTTACAAGGCCAAATTCGTGAACGTGATGACGGCAAGCAAGTGAAACCGACGGGGTTTTCGGACGATCTTGTGTTGCAAGAGGTGGCATGCACCATGATGGCTCCAGTGTTGGCCACTGTGGTTGTGTTCGAAGCACATCGCCACGGACTCGTTCCTGGACCCCCAGTATCTAGAGCCTCGGGAACACAGCTGTAGCGGCGGCATCACCAGTTCCGGAGTGCAGTTCGGGACTCCTAGGGAGCTTCTCCACTACTTCTCCGTGACGAGGATGGCGAGTCTTTCGGCGGCCGAGTGCCATCGTCCTGAGGAAAGGATCTTCCAGTCCCAATGAACGGTAAGAGGGGTAAGAGGACTGAAAAGGTCTCTTTGATGTCCTCGCACATTGGACCTGTTTACTTCGCTCTTGCCGTCGAATGGACTCGGGATTCAGCACAAGCCTTGTGGATCGTGGCCCCAAGCTACTTGCCCGTAGCCGCCACAATATCGAAGGGCTGGCGGCTACTGACCCCAGTTTCTGTCAAGGCTCGACGAGATCACAGGGGATTAGGACGGACTCCTGCCCCGTGTCTCAATTCGCTTGGTGGAGAAGGACCCGGCGTCGAAGAAGAAGTCGATGTTGTGGCAGCGTTGGCTGGACTGATGACTCAGACGATGACGGACTCCAGCTCCACCATCTCTTCTCCTTTGGCGTCTGTTGACGGCTACGTGAGAGAGAGCTTTCACGTCGGCCAAACCGATTCTTTAAGCTTCTATGTCCCGACCAGCCATCGAAACCGCCTCCCTTCTCCCGCGGGGCAAGAAGGAATTCTTGTCTTCGGAATGGTCATCCGAGGGAGGGCCGTCGGATGTGGGCGATGTCCAAAAGGTCTGGAGACTTTCTGGGAAGGTTCTTCTTTTTTCGACAGGGCGTGACTCCAGAGTTATTCTTGCTTTTTGCTCAGGATCTCCAACTCGTCAAAAAGTCCAATAATCTTCCTCCTCACGTGTTTCTGCGGATGGTGGGGATCCTAGCACTTGTCCAGAAGCGAGGACCTCCTTTGCAGCCTCAGCTGCCCTCTGCTGCACCGTCTTCTTCTCTTCCTTGTGGCGTAGAAAAATCGTCGTTAAAACGTCTCCACGGCTGGAAGTTTTGCTCCTGCGATAGTCAGGAACACTATGGCCAAGAAGCCACAACTTCAGTTGCTTTCTCGTGGTCATGAACTGAGGGCGAAAAGAGGAAATGTTAAGATCGATCCGCACCTCTAATATCAACCGATTAGCCTGAAACCCTTTGCACACGGACAGTGTTCTAAGTACAAGGCAGAATACACAAAAGTCAGTGAACAAATATGACTTTGAAAAAATTTACCCCTATGCGCTATGGCACCCTACCAGTGGACAGCATAGGACAACCTGAAGCCCAAACACGGAGACAATAATTCGAGAAGCAACCCCAGTTTATGGCAGCATGCTATGGAGAGAAAAAGTTGGACCAAAACGACAGCAGTCAGATATCCGATACAGACAATTGGATCTCCAGCATTGGCAGAAAAAGTGTTGCGTCAGTTCACCAACTGAAGACTCTTCCTCCTACAAGTGAAGCGTTATGTCGAGAACATGAAAAGGGACATTTTCAAGCATTGCATTTCGGAGAGTCGGCCATGACTGGCGAGGCACAGATATGAACCCTATGGAGACGGCCTGGGTATCTGATGACGATTTCGGTGTATTAATGCCAGTGACCCTCCCACCGACAACAGAAATTGCTCCAGCAGCTGTTATGAAGCTGATTCCAATGTGGCTGCTCAAGTGAAACACCATGCTTAACTGAGAGGTGTGGATGTGTGGCTGGTCAGATGTCCTGTCTGCTTTTTGTCGCTGTTGAGCAGAAATAGTAAATGTCGGAATAACTGACTTGCTGGGAAACAACTGATAGGAGGATGCCAGTGACTCGGATGCCAAAGAAAGTAATAATGAGGATGACAGTGATGACTGATGTGTTTGTTATAGAGTTTTCCTCATTGGACGTACTGCACTAAATCTCTTCTCTAAAGCCCGCGTTCCACCATCCCCTTGTACGGCCGCCCATACAACAACAACATGACGTCACCATCATCACCGCTGAGTGGTATTTGTGGTAAATGGGAAAAGTGCAAAATTCCTCTCGAGCGGACACCGCCGAGCGAGAGAGATGACTTGGAATTTAACTTTGTACGGCGGCCGCTACAGCGATACGGCGGTGCGGTATAGTAGACTTTGGGTGGACGTCTGTGACGTATTATGTTGTGTACGGCGGCCGTACAAGCGGGATAGTGGGAACCGGGCTAAGACACTTGTGTATTTGTTATGTTCTAGTGGAATAGATAGTTAATCCCTTGGATTCATGAAATTCTGTGGTAAAAGCTGATTTTCTCTGTAAATAGTTAATGTATGCTACCCATTTTGGGCCATCTTAGATTGGGTATTCAGAAATATTATTATTGTACTTTTCAGTCTAATTGGATGGTTTAATCTATTTTTGTATGTATTATTAGTTTAACAGACCGGTCTATTTTTCAGACGTATAAAAAAGTGTCTATGTAATTTCATTGTGTTATTGGATTCCTGACCACAAAAACTATGGTTAGGACACCAAAAGACTGTTGTAAGTTCAAATATAAGGAATTATCAAATAAAAACCATTACTACGTTGGTTATATGTATATTAGCCGCCATCTTGAATTTCTCAAAATGCTCAAGGGTGCCATAATTGCACCCGAAGGATTCTATTAGGCACACTCAGTGATCAAAATCCGCAGAGAACAATTAGCACACACAAATTCCACGGTTCCCCCCCCTGGCATGCGAGGACTATTGAGAGAATGTTTCCTAGACTCAAAACGTAAACAGAAAACCACACTCCCAATTGTGTAGCAATTTCGGTCCTAGTGATAAAATAATACCAAGGAAAAGTGTAGCTCAACAACGTACTCCCTATTTGAAGAACAAGAAGACAAACCTCATTGACTAATATTGGGTGACAGAGGACAAAATTGAGGTGCCAAAAGTAAGATTGATACATTTTTGGGGAGAAAAAGGAAGAAAGAACAAGACAAAACAGAGAGACAGAGAAGCAGATAAGAAGTTCCACCGGGCACTCCGGATGCCGTGGGTAAGGCCATACGCCTGGCCCCGGATCTCAAGGGACAATTGACCGTAGCGACGTGACCATAACGTCATGGTAATGGCAGTAGGAAGTGTTGGAAGGAAAAAAGGATCGTGAGCGCGAAGAGGAGAGGATTGGACGTTGGAAGCCTAGAGATGCAGACTGGGATTATTGCAGAGAAGTGGTGAGTAATTAGGACTGAAAGCTGGAGAGAATGGTTTGAGGACTGAGAGAGGTGTGATGAGGATGTATGATAAATATTAAGGCAGCTTAACAAAGCTGCAGAAGGAGAGCATAGCAGAACAAGAAAGAGAGCAAAATGGCCAGGACAAGAAAGAGTTGGTTGAACAATGAGATCGACACAAGTCCAGGAAAGAAAGGAAACAGTCAAATAGGAAGTGTAGGAGTTGAGAAAGAAATAGGTCAAACAGCTGAAGCTGAAAGAATAGAGTATGAAAGGGCATGGGACGAGTATAAGAGTAAGCAAAAAGGAGGTTGAAAGCTTGTGAGGAAGCAGGAGTGAATGAAGAGAGAAAAAGTGATCAAAGAACTTAGGAAAAGGGTGAGGAAGAAGGTAGGGAATGGTATAAGTTCTTGAGAGGAGAAGAGGCAGTAAGCATTCAGGAAATGTGAAGAACTAGTGGTGAATGGCCAAGTCACTAAGAGAGAAAAAAGAATGGTCTGAGCTGCGAGAGGACTTCTGAAAGATGTGGAGTGTGAAGAGCCTAATAGGGACTTGAGTAGGGAACATCACCCTAGGGAGAAAATAGAGGAAAGTGGTGGATGAAGAGATTAGAATGAGAGATTGAAGAGTATGTAAGAAAACTGAGAAAATGGAAAGGCCCTGGAAAGGGAACGGTATCCGAATGAATTCTATTAGAGAGGCGGATGTGCGGAGAATGCTTGAGTGGATACGCGCGAGAGAGACTCTGCAGGTTGAGGAAAAAGAGGGTGACAAATGCGAATGAGTGACAACAAAAGGGAATGTGAGGTTGGGCTGTGTGAATGTTAGAGGATGGAATGCTAAAAAAATGGAAGACCTCAGCAGGAAGGAATGAATGGAACATGACGTAGTTGGAGTGACAGAAACACAAATGAGAGAGAGAATGGGGAGTTTCTAATAAGCTCACGCTCAAGCCTGTCTCTCAGCTGTCACAATCTTCTGCTCTGTGAGGCTGAATGATCTATCATTTACCGTAAATTCTCTGTACTTCTTTGGGACATATCAGAATTACCCTTCAATACAACACTGAAACAGGTTCTTAATAAAAAATGTAGTTATCATTTTATTTGTCTGCACTTGGTGAAAATATTGGCAAAACAATTGAATACTTGAAAACTCAATCTTTAAAATCGTCTTTTCATAAAAAAACACAAGTTCAAGCAGAATGAGGCTCAGGAAATATCTACTTGTATGTAAGCATTCACTGAGTACCTATTTTGGGTGTATATGTCCTCTCTTACGACGAACATTTAACCAAGAAGTAATTTAAGTGCTTGGCACCTCAACGAACAGTCCTCTATCGAAGACAATACAATGGTCTTGTTTACTATTTCCCCCGCCGCGAACTCTAAGCCCCTCCACCTCAATCTTTCCCTCTGAATCAATCAATCAACCCTTCCCTCTGAATACCCTATGTCCTCTGGTTTATCCTATTGTAACGAAGGAGGGTGGGGCAACCCACCCTCTCAAACTTCGTCACACTAACGCTCGGGGCTATGGAGGAGACGGAAAGGACTGCAAGGAGACTTTTACTGCTGTGCACGGCCTTATTACCCCAACTACTACTACCCACAGTACATATAGTGACTGCACGTCTGTCACGTAACTACACGCGCCACTCCGCTCCGCCCCAACACAACACAAATCACAGTCAAAGCACGAAATAAGGAGACGAAAGTCTTCTTTATGTGGAAAACGGTATGTGGGAGCGGATGCCACGATATTCCAGTAGAGGATAGAGAGTGTGATTAGATAAGCGGGTGATGATAGTTAGGATGACATGTAGCCTGTGGTATTGAGAAGTTAGGAGTATCAGTGATATGAGCTGTGAGGTAAGGAGCGGCGCTGTGGCGATAAGGCGCTGAGACTGTCCATCCCCGTGTCGTGTCAACAGGAAAGTGGGTGATAGCAGATCCTGCCGGCGGGATGGTTTCTGTGGAGATGCTGAACGCCACACTCTGTTTTGGTTAAATGTTCGTCGTAAGAGAGACATATACACCCAAAATAGGTAGTACTCAGTGAATGCTTACATACAAGTAAATATTTCCTGAAGCCTCATTCTGCTTGAACTTGTGTTTTTTTATGAAAAGACGATTTTTAAAGATTGAGTTTCAAATTCAACTGTTTTGCCAATATTTTCACCAAGTGCAGACAAATAAAATGATAAACTACATTTTTTTTTAAGAACTGTTTCAGTTGTTGTATTGAAGGGTAATTCTGATATGTCCCAAAGAAGTACAGAGAATTTACGGTAAATGATAGATCATTCAGCCTCACAGAGCAGAGGATGTGAGATGCGCGAGAGACATCTGGCGGTTTTTGCTTCGAAAACTCCCCATTGAACTTAGATCTGAGACTTACAGTATGATCGGCAGGGGCAGAAGTAAGCAGCAGAAAAAGAGTGGGCGGAGTGGGAGTACTTGTGAGGCAGGAAGCAGGTATAGATGTAGAGGAGCTAGATGTAGGAGAGTGTGAAATGGGTGAGGATATTATGGCAGTACTACGTCTGGAATATAAGGTGCGTAAGGGAAGAGAAAGGATCTTGGTGATAGTGTGTTACATGACAGTGGAAGGAACAGGAGCGAGAGCCGAGAATGAAAGGAAGTATAGAATTGTACAAAGGTTTGTAGAACAGAATAAGAGTGAAAATGTGATTGTGATGGGAGACATGAATGGTCACATTGGTGTGTTAGGAGAGGAAGTAAATGGAAATGGCCAATTGCTGCTTGACTTTGCAGAGGAGAATGAATTAGAAATTTTGAATGTGACCCTGGCTGAAGGAAAAGTGACCTGGAGTGGAAGGGAGAATGAATCTGCCATTGACTTTATGTTAGTGAACCGGAAGGCTAGAGAACGGGTGAGAAGTATGTGGGTGGATGAGGAAAGGACAATTGCGTAAGCGAGTGACCATAACGTCATGGTAATGGAGTATGAGTGTTTGAAGGAAAAAAGAGTGAACGTGAAAGAGGAGAGGAATGGACGTTGGAAGCTTAGAGATGCAGACTGGGATTATTTCAGAGAAGTGGTGAGTAATGAGGACTGGAAGCTGGGAGAGAATGGTTTGAGGGCTGAGAGAGGTGTGGATGAGATGAATGAGAGATTGTTAAAGAAGCTTAACAAAGCGGCAGAAGAGAGCATAGGCAGAACAAGAAAGAGAGCAAATGGCAGGACAAGAAAGAGTTATACAATACAAAGGAAACACAAACAGCAACAGACCGATAGGTCCTTACAAGACTGTTTGCTTTAACTACACTACACTAACTAGATAATAAGAGAGAAAGGATAGGAAGTAGAAGGCTCCTCCCCCCCCCCATCCCTCCGAGCGAAGCTGGCCGGAAAAAGAAGTGATACCATGCAATATAGAAAAACTGTATGGAATTGTGTGGAAAGTTGAAAACTGTAATCTATGGCTAACTACTACTAGTTTGTGGGGGTAGGTTTAGTGCTTGATAGATAGGTCATGTTATGTGTGTTTTGTAATGGTGTGAACACAGTGTGGAGGTTCAAGGGTGGTGCGGCAGCCTTGCCTGGCGCTTTCTTGGGAGGCAGCAGTCAATCAGGCCCCGGCTCCGTTTCAATCCACTGCGGTAGTGCACTTTCCAAGTAGGACGCCGTGCACTTCAATGCCCCCTGCAGCAGTGACCCCTGGTATATAAATCCCGATGGTGGTCACTAACTGACAGGGCCCTTACTGAACCACAGCCCGTCACAGGTCAAAAGTTGTAGTAGTGACCGTTTACTCGGGGCTGTCTGAGACGTGTGGGAGGGGTTGTGTAGACGCGACTCGCAATCATTTTACGCAATGAGAGTAAGTTTCAGGAGGCCCGCGAGATAAATTTATTATTCCGAGATAAACAGTGACAACCGGGATTTGATATGAAATATTTATCGAGGCGATTTTAAATGATTATTGTATTTGAGTTTACTACGTCTGACGGCAGCCCATTCCATACGTTTACAAAACACGGTTGTGAAGAAGTACTTTGCTTCGTTCGTTACAAACCGTTTCCTGCTTATTTTAAATCCGTTGTTTCTAGTTGAGCTTGACCGGTCTAGCGTGAAAAGATTTTCTGGGGACTACGTTCGTAAATCCATTGAAGATTGTAAAGACTCGATGAGGTCACCTCTTATCCTTCGTTTTGTTAGTGGGAATAAGTTAAGTTCTTTGAGCCGATTTTCGTACGATTTATTTCGCAATCTAGGTATCATTTTAGTTACTCTGCGCTGTATTTTTTCTAGTTTATCTATGTCCTTTTTATAATAAGGTAACCAGAACTGCACACAGTATTCTAGATGGGGGCGAACAAGCGAGTTAAAAAGAGTGAGTATAACTTTTTCAGATTTGAAACTGAAAGTTCGTCCAATAAAGCCAACCAATTTATTTGCAGTTTTTACTACCTCTATAATTTGGTTATTCGGTTTGACATCTTTCGAGATTATAACGCCTAAATCTTTTTCTTTATCAACACTTGCTAGTTGGAAATCGTTCATCACGTAACTTTTATGAGGGTTGTTATTACCGATATGTAGTACATGACATTTGTCAAGGTTGAAATTAATTTGCCATGTTTTTGACCATTCTGTTAGCGTGTTTAAGTCGTTTTGTATGAGTTGGCGCTGAGATTCTGTAGAGGCTATGTTTGTGATTTTCGTGTCATCAGCAAATTTCGATATCCTGCATGTGATTCCCTCGTCAATGTCATTTATGTATATTAAGAACAGGATAGGTCCGAGAACTGATCCTTGAGGAACACCACTATTTACACTTTTTACACTATGTTGTTGGTGGAACAATGAGATCGACAAGGCCAGGAAAGAAAGGAAACAGTCAAATAGGAAGTGTAGGAGTCTGAGAAAGAATAGGTCAAACAGTGAAGCTGAAAGAATAGAGTATGAAAGGGCATGGGAAGAATAAGAGTAAGCAAAAGGAGGTGAAATGCTTGGTGAGGAAGGCAAGAGTGAATGAAGAGAGAAAAGTGATCAGAGAACTTAGGGAAAAAGGTGAGGAAGGAGGTAGGGAATGGTATAAGTTCTTGAGAGGAGAAGAGAGTATATATAAGCATACAGGAAATGTAGAAGAACTAGTGGTGAATGGCAGGTCACTAAGAGAGAAAAAGGAAATGGTCAGAGCTGTAGAAGACTTCTGGAAAGATATTGGAGGTGTGAATGAGCCTGATAGTGACTTAGGGAACGTCACCTTAGGGAGGAAAATAGGGGAAAATGAGGAAATGAAGAAATTAGAATGGATGAGATTAAAGGGGATGAAAGAAAACTGAAAAATGGAAAGGCCCCTGGAATGGACGGTATCCCGAATGAATTCTATAGAGAGGGAGGTGGGGGGAGTAATTGAGGGAATGCATGAGTTGTTTGGACATATATGGAGAGAGGAAAGGGTGCCTGGGAGGAATGACAGTAGAGTGACTCATAAATAAGGGAGGACACAAGAGTAGGAAGGAGATTAAAAATTACAGGCCAATAGCGATGTGTGACACGGTATGTAAGATTTTCTGTGGTGTACTGAATGAAAGACTAGGTGAAGTTGTGGAAAGAAATAAGGTGATGGGTGAAGAGTAGAATGGATTCAGAAAAGACAGAAGAGGTGAGGACAATATGTTTTGTAGTGAATGAAGTGATTGAGAGAACAAGGAAGGAGGGAAGAAAGAAATATCTAGCCTTTCTAGATATTGAGAAAGCGTATGACAGAGTGGATAGGAGAACACTATGTAAGGTATTGGAGACAATTGCATGAGTGAAAAGGTTGTTAAAATAATAAGCAGTATGTAGGGAGAACACACGGCCAAAGTTCAGAAATGGGTGACCTCGAGACTGGATGGGTGAATAGTAAGAGGGGAGTAAGACAGGGCTGTGTTTTTTTCTTCTCTACTTTTGGATTATATGTTGAGGAAATGGCAGTGAGAGTGAAGCGTACAGGTCTGGGTGTGAAAATTGGAGATGAAGTGTTGAGTGTACTGATGTATGTAGATGATGTGGTGATCCTTAGTGAAACCACAATGAGCTACAAGAGATGCTGAATGCTGTGACTGAGTATGGAAGGGACTTCAATGTTAGCTCAGTAAGGAGAAGATTTCAGTGTGGTGGGTAAATTTGGGGTTTGACTCTGATGATGACAGGATTTGGATGGTGGGTGGGAATGAAATAAAGAGAACGAAAGGGTACAAGTATCTGGGTATTTGGTTGGATGATAAAAGGCTGTGAGAAAACTAAACATGAGAGGATAGCCAACCAGTGGGTTGGAAGGCTAGGCAGTGTGGCAAGATGTGGGGCCCAAAAACAAGTATGAATGGTGAGAGGACTATGGAAGGGTGTGGCAGTCCCTAGCATTATGTATGGCCTAGAAACAATGGTGTGGTCTAGGAAGGAGTTGGACAGATTGGAAGTAACACAGAAAAAAAGCAGGCAGAATAGCATTAGGTGCCAATAGTATGTGGCAGTGGAAGCGATTAGAGGAGACATGGGATGAAGCACGTTCAGAGAGAGGATAGCAAAGGCAGGACGGGAGGTACAGAGCTAGACTGCAACGAATGGATGACAGCAAGTGGGCAAGAAAGGTTTGGGACTCGAATATGTATGGGAAGGGGGATGAAAGATCAGTAAAAGTGGAAAGATGGACAGGTGAAACTGGGAATGTTTGTGACAGGAGTGATGAGACATGGGAGTATGGCTGTATGCAAAAAGGAAATAAATAGGAGAGTGGAAGAGAAAGGGAAAGAAGAATGGCTGAGAGGAATGAGTGAGAAATCAACACGGAATGGTACAGGAGAAAGGACCAGCCCACGGAATAAAAGGTTCTATGATGGTGGCAAATGGAGGGGATTTACTCTTCAGAGCCAGGACAAAGTCGCTGGAGTAAATAGTCGTAGTGTACAGATGGAAGAATGGTGGTAGCAAGGTGTGTGTGATGTGTGTGACAGAGTGGATGAAACCGTGGAGCACTGATGCTGGAATGTGAACGGTATGAGTATCTAGAACAAAGATGTTGGAGGTAGTGGTAGGAGAGGTCTGAGTGGAAGAATGGAGAGATGAGAGACAGGAGTGTGGAGATGGAGAACCTGCTGGGGTTGTGTGCTGAGTGGAGGAGTGACAGTCGTGTGATGAGAGTGTAAAATAATTCTTGGAGAATTCTGGAGAGCACGTAGGAGACGGAATGAGAGACAGGGGGGCCCTCAGTGATGGGGACCCGTATGAATGTGATGCAGAGAGAGGAAGGAGGAGAAAAAGAAAATCCCTAGTTTGTGCATTCCCCCTTTTGCTTCTCTCCAACAGATTACGTGTGTGGGAGAACGCCGACCAAGAGGCTTCACTGCCAGCATCTGCTGGGTGACTCCCAAATCAAGATCAGATCAAGATCACACATCCGATTTTCTGGGTGTACTGAAGAAAGACTAGGTGAAGTTGTGGAAAGAAATAAGGGATGGGTGAAGAGCAGAATGGATTCAGAAAAGACAGAAGAGGTGAGGGACAATATGTTTGTAATGAATGAAGTGATGAGAGAACAAGAAGGAGGAAGAAAGAAATATCTAGCCTTTCTAGATATTGAGAAAAGCGTTATGACAGAGTGGATAGGAGAATGCTATGTAAGGTATTGGAGACGATTGGCATGAGTGAAGAGGTTGTTAAAATAATAAGCAGTATGTATGAGAACACACAGGCCAAGTTCAGTATGGGTGACTCGAGACTGGATGGGTGAATAGTAAGAGGAGAGTAAGACAGGGCTTTGTCCTTTCTCCTCTACTTTTGGATTATATGTTGAGGAAATGGCAGTGAGAGTGAAGCGTACAGGTCTGGGTGTGAAAATTGGAGATGAAGTGTTGAGTGTACTGATGTATGCAGATGATGTGGTGATCCTTAGTGAAACACAATGAGCTACAAGAGATGCTGAATGCTGTGGACTGAGTATGGAAGGGACTTCAACGTTAGGCTCAGTAAGGAGAAGAGCCAGGTGTTCGGTGGTGAATGGGATGACTCTGATGATGACAGGATTTGGATGGTGGGTGGGAATGAAATAAAGAGAACGAAAGAGTACAAGTATCTGGGTATTTGGTTGATGATAAAGGATGTGAGAAACTAAACATGAGAGGATAGCTAGAGCCAACCAGTGGGTTGGAAGGCTAGGCGTGTGGCAAGATGTCGGGCCAACCAAGTATGAAGTGGTGAGGGACTATGGAAAGTGTGGCAGTCCTAGCATTATGTATGGCTTGGAAACAATGGTGTGGTCTAGGAAGGAGTTGGACAGATTGGAAGTAACACAGAACAAAGCAGGCAGAATAGCAATTAGGAGGCCAATAGGTATGTGGCAGTGAAGCGATTAGAGGAGACATGGGATGGAGCACGTTCAGAGAGAGGATAGCAAAGGCAGGACTGAGGTACAGATCGCTAGACTGCAACGAATGGATGACAGCAAATGGGCAAGCAAGGTTTGGGACTGGAATATGTATGGAAAGTGGATGAAAGACTCAGTAAAAGTGGAAAGATGGACAGGTGAACTGGGAATGTTTGTGACAGGAGTGATGAGACATGGGAGTATGGCTGTATGCAAAAAGGAAATAAATAAGAGAGTGGAAGAGAAAGGGAAAGAAGAATGGCTGAGGGGAATGAGTGAGAAATCAATACTGGAATGGTACAGGAGAAAGGACCAGCCACGGTATGAAAGGTTCTATGATGGTGGCTATGGAGGGGACCTACTCTTCAGAGCCAGGACAAAGTCGCTGGAGGTAAATAGTCGTATGTACAGATGGAAGAATGATGGCAGCAAGGTGTGTGAGATGTGTGTGACAGGAGTGGATGAAACCGTGGAGCACATGATGCTGGAATTTGAACGGTATGAGTATGCTAGAACAAAGATGTTGGAGGTAGTGGTAGGAGAGGTCGGAGTGGAAGAATGGCGAGAGATGAGAGACAGGAGAGTGGAGATGGAGTACCTGCTGGGGTTGTGTGCTGAGTGGAGGAGTGACAGTAGTGTGATTGAGAGTGTAAAAGAATTCTTGGAGAACTCATGGAGAGCACGTAGGAGAGAGCATGAGAGGCAGGGGGCCCCTCAGTGATGGGGGACCCCGTATAAATGTGATGCAGAGAGAGGAAGGAGGGGAAAAAGAAATCCCTAGTTTTGCTTCCCCCTTTTGCTTCTCTCCCAACAGATTACGTGTGTGGGAGAACGCCGGACCAAAGGCTTCACTGACAGCATCTGCTGGGTGACTCCCAAATCAAGATCAAGATCAAGATCGTTCGAACATCCAGCCCCTTGGAAGATATCAATAGAAACAGAATTTATCAGCTTTCCATTGATATATTTCGTTTTCTGATACGAAGACACGGGTACCCCTAAGGTAAACAAACTGATATACTGTAAACAAATCAGTTTGTTTACCTTGGGTACCCCCGTGTCTTCGTGCTGACCTTCGACCGTCGTCGCTGCTCTTCGTTCCGAAAAATATCCCTTTTACGCTACCCTACCTCTGTCGTTCGTCGTTCGTCGCTCGACCTTCATCATGACTCTCGGTACGGGTCTGTAAAGACTCACCAGATAGCCCCGTCTAGCTTACCTGAAATCATGGATGTAGAAAAGTAAGTATTAACGCCACCAGGTGTCTGTAAATAAAAAAGAAACGTTGTCCTGGCGACTTTAGTGTTATTTACGGTAGAGGCAACATACCGCCTCCCTCTTTATAACCTCCATGGTTCCATCCCGCTGGTATCTGAGGCAACGAGGTCGCTGATTCTGCAACCAAGTTGGCCCTGACAGGTAAACACGACTCTCCTCCCTCTGGCAGTCTCCATGGCTAAACGCCTCATCTCCCGGGTCTGCCGCTCCTCCTGGAGCAACACGCTTGACGATGTCTTCCGCATTACCTCTATGGGCCAATACCACAGTGACTCTTCCCCTCAGCCGTGGATACGGAAAAAGTCCTTCGTCCTGGATGTCACCCTTAACAGCTTCCGCGGCTCCGCCAGCTGATCCACACAAGTTACAACTTACAACACTCACGGTTCACCTACAGTGCCTGCGTCTGTCCCCTGACCCTCACTGCCCATGGTCCAGAAACGTACTAGAAACCATTCTATTTCTCTCAACACTTTCTGCTACATTGTCCGCGCTTCCACTCCCACCTTGTAGTGCTACACTCTCGTCCTCGTCCTGAACATCACCACCTTTGACCTGCCCACCCTGCTGGCGGCGGCTGGCGTCCACCCCTCACGGCAACACTGTCATCCGCCTTCCTGGAGAAGACAGGTCAGCTGCCACTCCTGTGATAGCATCATAGGACACCACCAGGGCTCATAGTGTTCCCCAGGGGGTCCTCGCAGCTCTAAACAACAACAAGAACCAAGTTAGAACATAAGGTATTTTGGTACTTTCAACCAGTTGTAGTGCCCCCCCTTTTGGCTAGATGTTAATTTGAAGGGCTCCACAAACCTGGCGATTACGCTGCCACCACCCACAATAAGTGGGACAAAAAAGAATCTAAAGATTTAGAGAATATATGAGGATAACTGGGACTTAATGAACGACTTGTTAACAGGGTTTCTTTATAATTATCACGATCAGTAATCACATCACAGCTCCAATGGTTTCACCGAAAACTCACTCGAAATAATAATACCCGAAACCACTAACTTCTCATCCGGGCTTAACACAGGCACAAACGTTCCTAACCACCGTCACTAGGTAATATACCTACCTATATATAAACACACTCGCGATGAAATATGGCCTTAGCTCTTAATATTGGTGTCCAGGACGGTCACAACACCTGTTGCCACTCAGCTGGTTCACCACTCTGCCTTTGCAGCTCACACCGTACACCACGCTGACATGGGCCATGTGCTCCACTGGCTTCCTCCCACAAGGCTGCTGTCTCGTCACTCCGTTCACCTCCTAAAATCCCTTCTAAAAGGTTGCAGGGGAACGTCTCCATTCACACGACCATCCACTAGCCCGGTCGAGAGGAAAGAGATCGAGAGCGGCTGTCTACCTTCTCTCTTACCTTCTTCCCGTGACGTCACCAGTGACTACGAGACCATAAACATATGGCAGGAAACCTATATCCAAATGAATTGGGACTGAGGAGTGAAGAAAAATTATTATCATTTAATAACTGGCTATATATATATATATATATTACTTTACTCTCACCACTCAGTGTAAACTTTTCGTCAATCGTGAGTCACAGGATTAACCCATTTTCTCGCGTTACACAGTAATTGAGTATTAGGACAGGAAGGTTCGACGGAATGCGTTTTCGACGACACCGTCGAAACTTCCAACACAATGCATCGTCGAACCTTCCAAGTCAGCGCCGTCGAACCCTCTCATTCATTACCTTCATAATATTTTAGATCTTTCATCATGCGCAATTTAACATATCATTGATCTAAATTAAAATTTGTTTGTTAATTTGATATTATAATTGTAAATTAAATATTTGTAAACTTCCCCACAAACTTAGGTGCCGTTTTCTGTTGTCTAAAACTGTGTGACCATCCGGAGGGAACTACTTTAGCCTGAGGTTGAAGCCGCACAAACAGTACTGTTGTTCATTGTTTATTAGTCTTTATCGTTAATTGATTTTATTAAATACAATATTAATGATAGGCAAGCTACCATAGATAATAGTAAAGTCGCCACCTACAATCATGTCGCCAGGCGCCATATATTACGAATTATAGCATTACTACTGATTTTTATGTGCCACTGAAGATGATACACAGTAGTTTATATCATGACTGTATAATCTACTTTGTTTCAGCGTTGTTTTATGCTTTGTATCTGCGAGTATATACGGTTTCAAATTACACTACCTACTCGTTTTTTTTTCGGGCGACGACGACAGTGGTAGGACACTCAATAAATAAACACTAGATGGCGACTTTATTGTTGGTAGCCACTTTGTAGATATTTTTGTCACTTGTTCATTTGTAACCATACTATGACACAGATGAAGACACAACATGACACAGACTCTCCAGATGCCCCTTCTAACTTTCCTGAAATCATGGATGTAGAAATGTAAGTATTAATGCCACCACACGTCTGTAAACAGAAAAAAAAGTTGTCCTGGCGACTTTACTGTTATCTACGGTAAGTTTGATAGGTGTTACCACGTTAGGGTGGGAAACAACGAAGATATAGGGGGATCTTGGCTGTATATGCTTTTCACTTTAATTATGGTGGGCAATGATTTAGTAACCTTGTATTTTATATTAATCCTTTCAATGACAAAATACCTTTAGGTTTTACTCTATGATAGACATATTGGAAGTTTCGACGGAGTTCGACGGTACCGTCGAAACATCCATTTTCTACCGTCGAAAGTGCATTCCGTTGAAACTTCCTGTAATCGGTTATAAGTACTGTTACGAACTTTACCTACCACCACGTCGCAACCTTACCTACAGGTTCGGTGTCTGTGTGGAGGGAAGAGCGTTGTGTTACCTGAGGCGGTTTACGCCAACTGTACCCAAGACCACACCGAGCCACACCACACACCAAGACACACCCAGGAGGGATAGAGAAACACTTCCACTTCCTTCTAGTGCAGCTGATAATCTCTCATATCATAAGAATTGTTTAAATTATGACTAAAGCATGAAATTTCTACCAGTGTTAGTACATGCCATAAGCTTCATTTTCAGATCGGGAGGTAAGGCAGATTTGACCTCTGAGGACCGTGAGAGGTCAATGACCTCAAAGTATCAAAATATTGATGTTTGGCGTCATTGGTTAATGGTAAACATGTTTATGATGTACACACCATGCATTTGTGTTCCAATAAAAGTGTCTACATATTCCACACAGCGTTGGTAATTATTTACAGGTGTCTAGCTTTGACCTCTGAGGACAGTGAGAGGTCAATTACCTCAACATATCAAATATTGATGCCAATGAATGTAAACTGTGGTGGCTGGTACTAACACAATTGTTGTACTTGTGTGTTGCAGGATTCCCTGCCTGATGATCGAAGCCAAGATACAAGCATCCCAGACCTGATCGTCACTATGGCAAAGCGTCATATCCTCATAGACCCAGCCCAGCCCTCTAGTACAGTTTCATCTAGTAAGCCTCCAAACACCTGGACCTTGGTCTTAAGCCAGGAGACCTCGAGTCCCAAGGGCTTTGCCTCCTCGTGCAGCGCCTCAAGAGCCATCACCAGAACCTCCAGCGACTCAGCAAATATTACTGCATCATCGACAAAAATAAGATTAGTGATCTTGGTGTTGCCGAGGGATGCTCCACAATCAGTTTAATCTGCAACTTTGCCCAATACCCAGTCCATACAAGTGTTGAAAAGTGATGGGGCAAGGAAGCACCCTTGCGTCACTCCTGTATTCACAGGAAAGAAGCGGGATACACCTCCCCCACACTTCACAGCACTCTCAGTCCCAGAGTACAGACCAGTCATCAAACCAATAGTCCTTGCAGGAATCCCGTGAAGTCGCAGAAGATCCCAGAGTGACTCACGATGCACTGAGTCAAATGCCTTTTTGAGATCAACATAGGCTGCAAGCATCCTCTGTCGAAACTCACGTCGGCGTTCCACCAGGACACGAAGCGCTAGGATACGGTCCGTTGTTGACTTACCAGGCGTGAATCCAGACTGTTGAGGTCTCTGATGCTTCAGCAGATGACTGTGGATCCGTGTCAGCAATAGATGGGCAAGCACCTTGCCTGGCACGCTGAGCAGTGTAATACCGCGGTAATTGTTGCAGTGCTGACGCTCCCCTTTCCCTTTCCAGTTAGGGACGACCAGCCCCCTTTTCCAGTCAGGAGGAATGGTACCTGATTGCCACACGGCAGTCAGGACAGCATGCAACCCGCGGATCATGGCCTCACCCCCAGCTTTGAGGAGCTCCGCACTGATATTACAAACACCAGCTGCCTTTCCACCCCTCAACTTTGCTACAGCCTCTCTGACTTCGTCAAGAGAGGGTGCGGTTTCGTCAATGGGAGGATCGGCATCCACTGACTGTAAACCAGTGGTGTGAAGCTGCTCAATTGGAGGGTCCACCGTGAACAACTGCCCAAAGTACTCAGCTCAACGAGCCATCTGCCCATCTATGTCCAACACGAGGCGCCTATCTGCTGCTCGAATATCACTCGCCCGAGATGGAGACTTGGAACGGAGCTTCTTCAGGGCTCGGTAGGCGGGTCGGAGGTCATTAGCTTTGAAATGGCCCTCGACATCCTCAGCGAGACTCCTGACATACCTCTCCTTGTCTCTCCCCAGGAGGATTCTAGTTCTGCATGACAGAGCCCTGTGCTGGTACTGGTTCCCAGCCAGCCTGGCAGTGCGACTCTCTTCAATTTTCTTCAGCGTCTCCGTCGAGACAAAACCACGCCTTGACCTCGGGCGCTCCCCAATACACTCCTTGGCAGCCTGTAGAGTTTCACGTTTGAAGGTATCCCACAGTTCTACAGGGTCCTCGAGGGCACCGAGCACATCAAACCAATTTGAGGCTGCTACTGCATACTCATGGGCACATGTCACGTCCTTCAGTTTCTCAAGATGAAACACAGTATGGTTACCTCTTGAGATTTTTCTGGACTTGACATGAAGCTTAAGTGTAGCAACAACAAGTCTGTGATCTGTTCCAAAGAACTCAGCACTCTGGTAAACCCTGCAGTTCTGGAGGATCCTGCAACGAGTACTAACGAAGACGTGGTTGATCTCCTTAGCTACCCCTCCGGCATTACTATACCATGTCCAGCGGTGCAGCTCTGGTCTCTGATACCAAGAACCTGCAATTCTCAACCTTCTGGACCTCGCAAAATTCAGAAGCAGAGAACTGTTAATGTTTCTGGTACCGGAGCCATGGGGACCAACACATAACTCGTAGCCATTTCCTCTAACATGTGAATGAGGGTACACCGTACATAAATGTATGTACAGGGAGGTCCCGAAGATACGAGCTGTTAGGTTCCACCTGGCATACTCGTAAAGCGAAATCTCGTATAACGAAACACATAACTAATGGTAAAATATAGGTTTGGTTCCAGGACCCCATCAATTAAAAAAAAAACAAAAAAAAAAAACATGTTTTTCATGCTAAAATAAACTATAGCAAATACAACAAACACACAGCGTCTATATTACCCACACTGTACTACCTATTCTGTAGAAAAAGCATTCTGAAAGAGAAAATAGCACACAAAATAACATAACTGCACATTAATTAAACATAAAACATGCATAACAAGCAAAAAAGACGTTGTAATGTAGGGGACGCCGCGTGATACAAGAGAAGGTAGTGTAGCGGTCCCAAGGTTGGGGTCGCACACCTGGCTAATTACCCCTAAAGGTCAGGCCGCGCCATATGCTTAATTACCCTTCAAGTCACGCCGTGTTAGGGGTGACCTGACTGCGGTCCCAAGGTTGGGGCGGCACACATGCTAATTACCCCTAAATGTCAGGCCGCGCCATATGCTTAATTACCCTTCAGGTCACGGCTTTCTAGGGGTGACCTCACTGGGGTCAATCAAATCCCCCTTTGTCCAGCCTGGTAGTGGTAGGGCGTGCATTTTGAACTTGATGATTTTACTCACCCCAGTTTGAATGTCTTATCATTGGATTTTCGATCTCGTATATTGAAAATAGACCCTAATTTACACATCTCGTATCATCGGATTCTCGTATATCGAATGCTCGTATAACGGGACCTCCCTGTATATTATATGGTTGTGAAGTGCAGTTCTATACACGTGTCACTATTTAGGTCAGTGTAGCACTGCGTGTCACCTTAGATAAGGGTGGTTTAGGGTGTTGAGGTGACAGGGAGACGTAGCAGCGGCCACGCCATAACACTAATAGTCACTATTTTAAACAATACACACCTTCTACTACTAAATCACTAGCAACACAGGCTCCTTCCTTATACAGTGGTACCTTGACTTACGAGTTTAATTAGTTCCTTGATTGAGCTCGTAACTCAATTTGCTTGTATATCAAATCAATTTACCCTATTGAAATTAATTGAAATACCATTAATCCGTTCCAGCCCCCAAAAAAACACCCCAATTTTTTTACTGTACCTATATGACTGGACTGCACTCACCCTCCGCCATTTGCATTCACCACTGTTTACACTCTGTGTATCAGCTGTTGGAAACAGCTGTGGGTGGAACTGCCGCTAAACGTACTGCACTCACCCTCCGCCATTTGCATTCGCCAGTGCACTGTTTACACTCTGTGTATCAGCTGTTGGATACAGCTGTGGGTGGAACTGCCGCTAAACATACTGCACTCACCCTCCGCCATTTGCATTCGCCAGTGCACTGCTTACACTCTGTGTATCACACTCTGTGTATCAGCTGTGGGTGGAACTGCCGCTAAACGTACTGCACTCACCCTCCGCGATTTGCATTCGCCAGTGCACATTTACACTCTGTGTATCAGCTGTTGGAAACAGCTGTGGGTGGAACTGCCGCTAAACGTACTGCACTCACCCTCCGCCATTTGCATAGCACAACACAACAGAAATGCTTCCACAGCGAGGTAACCACGTGAAGTGAACGAGTGAGACGCGGGATGCCAGGCGGATGTTGTGGCGTTCGCTGCGCCAACTAGCGGCGGCGTATCTGAAGCTCGCTCGTAACAAACAAAAAAAAAAAAAAAAAAAATCGCTCGTAACTCGGATATTGGCTCGCAATTCAAAGCAAAAAATTGACCGAGCTACTGCTCGTAACTCGGAAAACTCGTAAGTTGGGGCACTCGTAAGTCAAGGTACCACTGTATATCTTAATATGTGATACATCAAAACTCCTTAAAACTCAAGCATTCCAAAGTAAAAAAAAAAAAAAAAAAAAAAAAAGTCACGCAAATGGAGTCCGTTACATCCGAAGACCGTTACATCGAGGTTTGACTGTATACAAGTTTGCATCTAATGTAACAAACAAAGTTCCTTATACATGGAATGGCTGTTGGCGCCAATCTGCCGGGGCGGAAAGGCTCCCGCCAGTACCATGTAAACATCACAGGGTGAGGACAGATTGGTAGTTGATTTGAATGTCTTATGGTATTCTAAATACGATTAACAGGTATGTACTGAGGTTACATCATATAAGAGGCTGAATTGAATAGCTACCTAAGCTAACCTCATACAACATTCGTCTTGGAAGACGCAATAGTGTTTTTCAGGGTATTTTTTTGGGAAAAAAGTGCGTCTTATAAGCCGTAAAATACGGTATAAGTAGGGATTCTAATTGGACATGAGCTGGCAGAAAATGTAATAGAAGTGGAAAGATATAATAGCAGGATGATGAAGGTTAAGTTGGTGTTTGGAGAATCTGTACATCAAATATTCTCAGTGTATGCACCACAAGTTGGAGACACACACAGCACAGGAGAAGCAGGAATTTTGGGAAAAGTTGGAAGGTGAAGTGGCAGGAGTTTCCGAATCAGATGGGCTGACAATTGGAGGAGACTTAAACGCTTATATTGGTAGGGATATAACAGGATTTGAGGGTGTTATGGGAAGCTATGGCTATGGTGACAGAAATGTTGAAGGAGAGAATGAGTTGGAATTTTGTTGGAGGCATGGCTAAAGGATACTAAACACCTATTTCAAGAAAGACAGGGAAAAGCTAATTACATACAAAAGTAGAGGAGCAGAGACACAGTTGGATTTGGGGCTGATGAGGAAAAGACCAGATGTGCAAATCAAAAACTGTAAGGCAATACTTGGAGAGGCTTGGTTGACGCAGCACAGGTTGGTACTGGTAGACCTCAAAATCTAAAAGATGAAGAGCATAAAAAGAAAAGGTGTAAAAAGAATAAAATATGGAAACTGAAAAAGGCCAATAAGAGACAGGAGTTTGAAGAAAACTTTGCAACAAAGATGGAAGGAAGAGAAGGAGACTGGCACCACTTACAGGAAAGCATACCGAGAGCTGGAAAAGAGGTGTGTGGACGGCGTGACTTGAAGGGTAATTAAGCATATGGCGCGGCCTGACCTTTAGGGGTAATTAGCCAGGTGTGCGACCCCAACCTTGGGACCGCTACACTACCCTCTCGTATCACGCGGCGTCCCCTACATTACAACGTCTTTTTTGCTTGTTATGCATGTTTTATGTTTAATTAATGTGCAGTTATGTTATTTTGTGTGCTATTTTCTCTTTCAGAATGCTTTTTCTACAGAATAGGTAGTACAGTGTGGGTAATATAGACGCTGTGTGTTTGTTGTGTTTGCTATAGTTTATTTTAGCATGAAAAACATGTCTTTTTTTTTTTTTTTTTTTTAATTGATGGGGTCCTGGAACCAAACCAATATTTTACCATTAGTTATGTGTTTCGTTATACGAGATTTCGCTTTACGAGTATGCCAGGTGGAACCTAACTGCTCGTATCTTCGGGACCTCCCTGTATATAATAATGAGCATTAGTCATGATAATAAGCAATACCTTTGGAAGCCACGGCTGAATCTGGCTCGTAGTTTGTTTACCTTTCACTAGAACTTGAGTTTGACTAGCCAGACGGTGAGAGAAAGCATCAACATTTTATGGATAACCCATCACTTTACGGGAGACTTTTTCTTCCTTTTTATCTATTTTGGGGTGATTATAATGTCTCATGATGCTGCTGCTGCTGCCACGGCCGCGCTGCCAGGCGTGGATGAGCGCCTTGAAAGTATTTTCATATCTTTACTCATATGTATGAATTTAATAGCAAATCAAATGTGATTATATGTCTACATTCAACTAGAATAATGAAATTTCATAACATACCAAGCAGTAATGAGCGAACCTGGATACTTACTACCTCTCCTAATACCAGTCCCGAACAGTCGTGGGCGAGTGTGCCAAATCCCTGATGTAGCGCTAGTCACTGTTTACCTCCCAACATAGCTACATGGTCTGGTTGTGTTTGAGATTATTTCTCATTTATTTCACGTGTAGGAGCGGACCAAATTCAGCATGTAGTGCCAGTCACTGTTTGCCTCCCAACATAGCTACACAGTCTGGTTGTGTGTGATTATTTCTCATTTATTTCACATTTTTTTTTTTTTTCATATATTTTTCCACCATTGGGAAAATACCCTCGCTATAACAGACAATCGGCTTTAACGGACCACTCCTCCCCCCCTTTCGTCCGTTATATCGAGGTTTGACTGTACTTATGTACATGCAGCCACCACAAATACTACACGCATACAGGAAAATTCAAACAATACGTTGTGAGGCACGGGAGGGCGTGAGAGGTGTTTACACTCAGACGACAAAGCCAGACTCAGCTGATCGGCACATCAGGCAGGCACGCAGCTGCGCACCGCCGCGGTAGGGTCTTTCACTCCCGCCGTCCGACCTGCGTGCATACGTTCAGCCAGCCAACATGACGATTTAAAGCCGATTGTCCGTTATAGCGAGGGTATTTTCCCAAGGGTGGAAAAATATAGGTAAAACACAGGAAAATTTGTGAAATAAATTAGAAATAATCACAAACACAAGCAGACCGTGTAGCTATGTTGGGAGGTACAGGGAGGTCCCGTTATACGAGCATTCGGTATACGAGAATCCGATGATACGAGATGTGTAAATTAGGGTTTATTTTCAATATATGAGATCGAAAATCCAATGCTACGACATTCAAACTGGAGTGAGTAAAATTACCAAGTTATTTACTAAAGTAAATTACAAGTTATTTACTAAAGTAAATTACAAGTTATTTACTAAAGTAAATTAAAAGTTATTTACTAAAATTATAAAGTCATTTACTGACTATGTGATTTTACCTAAGGTTGAAGGTTGTACGATAATTAATCTGAAAATATGATAATTCTGGTGGCTCGGTACGACAATGTGGCCTACAAAAATTCACATCCCTGGACGATGTACAATGATTCAGATGCGCAGAGACGAGTTTGTGGGCAGTGGAAGAGGTCTGCGCACCTCTCCCTTGTCCCTTACCTACCCTACCCTCTCGAGTCTATTGTATCACGCGGCAGCACCGAGGATCTTTCCTCTTCCCCAAGTGATCAAGGGGAGGAGGAAGAACTCTAACCCAGTCATCCCTGCAAACGCAGTCACCCCTGTTTTCTCTCGAGCCTCGGAGAGAGAAAACAGGGACTCTCAGCTGGCTACTTGCCAGCTTCCTATCTCCCCACACAACATTACCACTTGTGAGTGTTATGCATGTTTTATGTTTAATTAATGTGCAGTTATGTCATTTTGTGTGCTATTTTCTCTTTCAGAATGCTTTTTCTACAGAATAGGTAGTACAGTGTGGGTAATATAGACGCTGTGTGTTTGTTGTGTTTGCTATAGTTTATTTTAGCTTGAAAAACATGTCTTTTTTTTTTCTCTTTTTTTTTTTTAATTGATGGGGTCCTGGAACCAAACTTATATTTTACCATTAGTTATGTGTTTCGTTATATGAGATTTCGCTTTACGAGTATGCCAGGTGGAATCTAACTGCTTGTATCTTTGGGACCTCCCTGTAAACAGTGACTGGCGCTAAATGCTGGATTTGGTATGCTCCTGCACGCTGTGTAATAAATGAGAATTAATCACAAACACAACCAGACCGTGTAGCTATGTTGGAAGGTAAACAGTGACTGGTGCTACATAGCAAGCTCGCCCACGACTGCACGGGAGTGGTATTAGGAGAGGTATTAAGTCTCCAGGCTCGCTCATTACTGCTTGGTATGCTATGAAATACCATTATTCTAGGTGTATGTAGACATATAATCGCATTTTAATGGCTATTATTCATACATATGAGTAAATAGATAAAAATACAAGCAAGGCGCTCATCCACGCCTGGCAGTGCAGCGCGGCCACGGCAGCAGCAGTGTTGTCGTTAAGACATAATTATAAGACACAAGTTACCCATGTACACATGATGACATGATCCTTTCCTATCCTTACTTGCATCAACATTGAATTTCACAGCATATTCTCTGAGTTTGTCCCTAGCCTTGCGAATATCACTCACTGTTTGTTTCTTTACACCATACTCGACACACACCCGGGCGACAGAAACACCAGACTCCACCTTCTTAATGAGTTCTAATTTCTCTGCAATACTTAGATTCACACGCTTCCTTTTGTCACTTCCCTTCTGTTTCGATGCCATAATGACTTCACTGCACTGAACAAGTCTAAATAAGCATATAAAACAACGGAAAACAGTCGAAAACAGCTTAAACTGAGCTTGTAAACAAGTGCTCCGACTGTCATACATGTACCACGCACTCCGACTGGCGGGCACTTGTGTAAAGGCGCCGTCACATTAGCTCCTTTTCTGTCGATCTCAGACGAGAAGTCTGACGAGTTCCGATGAGCCAACCATGAACGCATCCATGCACATTTTTAGCTAGTTATGCTTGTCAACGATTGACAATATACATAAGTAAGTGTATAGCAGCGATAGCCTGCCTGGGTGTCGGAGCCATGTTTGTTTACATTCGACGTGCAAATAGTGCAGACGAACAGCTGTGTCTGTGTGACGCTGTGCAGTCTCCTGGGGTAGAAGCTTCAGCTAACACTAGAGGAGAGGAGGAGGAGGAGGAGGAGAGGAGAGGCGAGGAGAGGAGAGGACCTACGAAGCGAAACTTAAGAGAAAGAGGTCACAAGAAGAAATCAAGAAATTGTAATACGTACTAATATTCAATATTTTAACCCACATACACACCTTCTACAACTAAATCACTAGCAACACAGGCTCCTACCTTATATATCTTAATATCTGATACATTAAAACTCCTTAAAACCCAAGCATTCCAAAATAAAACCAAAAAAATTATGTCGAGTTGACGATTCCAGCGGCGATAAGTGGTCTGATATGCCATTCTTGCCCGCAAATTTGTCTCGTGAATGGAGTCCGTTAAATCCGAAGTCCGTTAAATCGAGGTCCGTTATATCAAGGTTTGACTGTACAGCTAAGTATTAATTATCCGACCTTGGGGGGACCGAAGGTAGGTCGGATAATTGGAATAGTCGGATGTTCGGATATCACAGTAACCATAAACGTAAGGACAAAATGGTATAGAACATAAAAGATGCAGCTCTTGAAGGCCGATCCAGTGGTATACGCGAAAGTAAAATTCATGCATAAATAAAGCCACAAATCAATGTTTTCTAAAAACTTTAAAAAAATAAGTAAAATAAATGGCCAAAACAAGACACAATGTGGTGGTGAAAAAAGTCGGTTGTTTGGACAAGTCAGATGTTTGGAGGTCGGATGTTGGGAATTTGGCTGTATTTGCATATCTTTACTCATATGTATGAATAATAGCAATTAAAATGCGATTATATGTCTACATTCACGTAGAATAATTATATTTCATAGCATATCAAGCAGTAATGAGCGAGCCTGGATACTTACTACCTCTCCTAATACCAGTCCCGAACAGTCGTGGGCGAGTGTGCCAAATCCCTGATGTAGCGCCAGTCACTGTTTACCTCCCAACATAGCTACATGGTCTTGTTGTGTTTGTGATTATTTCTCATTTATTTCACAGAATGTAGGAGCAGACCAAATCCAGCATGTAGTGCCAGTCACTGTTTACCTCCCAACATAGCTACATGGTCTGGTTGTGTTTGTGATTCTTTCTCATTTATTTAACAATTTTTCCTGTGTTTTTCGTATATTTTCACACCCTTGGGAAAATACCCTCGTACTAACGGACAATCAGCTTTAATGGACCACTTCTCCCCCCTTTTAGTCCGTTAAATTGAGGGTCGACTGTACTGAGGTACTGAGTACTGAGGAAGTACTCAAGTTGCGTGCTGTGCAGCGCAGCACCGTGCAGTGCGGGTAAGGGCGGAATTGCCTTGCTTTCGGATCGCCAGATCGTGTTGTATGTATGAATACGAATAGTGTTGTGCGGATGAAGTGGGTTGCTCAGACCCCCACTGTGTTGTACGAAAATTGTGTTGTACGAGGATGCAGTGTATTAATATTTCTATTTGTTTACATAATTCCATAGATGTTATGCATGTGGCACATGCACTATGGGGTTTTTTTAACTAGAAGAGGCGGTGGATCATCAAATTACAGAGCACCCAGCACCTAATGAGCAAGAACCAGTTCAAGGTACAACCTCGTGGTCATTGGCTTATGTGCATACACTACCCTCCCGAGTTTCGCGCTTGCTTTCTTCCGGAGGCATAGCGCGAAACTCGCGGATCGTGAAACTAGGGTATTATAAACCCTGTAAAAATGCTTATTTAGGCCGTTTTTTTTTTTTTTTTTTTTTTTTTTTTTTGTGTGTGTGTGTGTGTGTGTGTGTGTGCCTACAGCGCCGTTATGCAGTGACCTCCAGGAGTGGGATGGTAGGCCCTGGAGGTTAACTTGAGGGCTGTGTACCTACCGTATTTTACAGCTTATAAGACTCACTTTTTCCCCAAAAAAATGCCCCAAGCCCCTGTCCACCCAGCAGTGAATGGGTACTGGGTGTTAGCCTAGGGTTTGTGACCCGCCTCCCGGGGTGGTGGCTTCGGCCAACACTACGTAGAGAAAAGGAGGGAGGAGAGGAGCTTGAGATTGAGCTTGAGTTGGGAGTCACCCAGCAGATGCTGTTTTGGTCTGAGTGAGTGAGCTTGACACATATCTTGTCAGCTGATGGTTGTGTGACAGTGTTATACGGCAATAACACTGTCACAATGCCTACCTCTCTTCTCTCCTGTCTCCTCCAGTACCTCCAGAAACCACAGTACCACACACGTCATGGTTAATCACTTATAAAGGAGTATTTTGTGGTAAATAGTAAGGCAAGGTGCTACTTATTTCGAGGGGTTACCTATCTTATGCGACACCGGCTGCTCCTGTAGAGAAAAACACAAACAAATGGAAAAAAACAAAGCAAAACTACATACAGCTATACTAAGCCTATTATAATACTATACTAAGCAGGAAGGAAGGAAGACTTGTCCCGTACGTCTCTTATGGGAGGCGGTAGCAGAGTGGGTAGCGTCGAGATATATGTCAAGCTCGATCACGAGCTTGACAGACGACCTACAAAGTGATACTAAGCAGAAAAGGTCACAAGAAGAAGAAGAAGTCTCCGAGTGGCGTTCTCGGTGATCCGAGTTCGATCCTTGATGAGGGCTGTAAAATCCACTTAAAATCTTTCTCTGCACTGTTGAGTGGCCTAAGAACACCCACACGCTGCCCATTAGCTCTATCTTCGATTGCGAGTGCATCAGAGGATACAGGGGGCGGCATGAGCCTCTAATCACAGGCGTCACTATAGAAATTCTGTCTGCGCCACCACGGGCGAGGGCCAACCATCACAGCCCTCAAGTTAATCTCCAGGGCCTACCATCCCACTCCTGGAGGTCACTGCCTAACGGCGCTGTAGGCACACACACACACACACCAAAAAAAAAAAAAAAAAAAAAACGCGAAACTCGGGGATATAATGTGCGAAAGTCAGGATGGTAAGAATTTAGGACTCAGCGCGAAACTCGAGGATCGCGAAACTCGCATAGCGTGAAACTCGGGAGGGTAGTGTATATGGAAAAGTAGATTGTGAAATGTTGTATGCTAATATAATTACAAAGATTTACTTTTTACTTTTGTATCATAATATTTCATTTTCTTTCTGGTGTATTTCTCTTTTTTTTTTGCGGGGGTTGAGGGGGCACAAATTATTAGCAGATAGCTTTCGTCTCCCAATGCTAGATTAAGGGCCATATGCAAGAAATTTTCTCGACCCGTTCCACCGCGCGGCGACAAGCAAGAATCAACAATGGACAACGCAATGCACCGAGATTTGACTCCACTGGTTGCGTTGACCATGCATCACGCTCTGCCCTTATTCCATCATATTTCTTCCCAGACCATTACAGGTGAGTTTTCAACATAACCAAGAGTAACATACATACCTTGTGAATGCACGCGTGTCATAATTAAGGTAAAATCAGGTTCAGGAGGCCTTATTTGGTTGTGTTAACTATTGAATAAGCCGGGCGGCGATGGAGGTGGTGGTCAGCCATTGTGTGGAGCAGTGGTGGCGGGCCGTTCAAATGTACTCACAAGCATCACTTAGGCCCATTTTTTCAACATCAACGCCTCAGACAAGTGGCGAACACTAACTAAGCTATTATTTTAATGGCAGAAATGATAATTAGACTAGTAAAATGTATTAGATATCTGTAAAACAGTCAAAATACTGATGCCGTCTTGGATTCGCTTGTGTTGGTACGTCTGCACAGATCTCCACTGGCCGGGCAGTTGAAAACAATTCTTGACTATCAGGTTACGACATCGACGACAGATTTCGACGTCGACGACAGATTACGACTGTCGGAAATATCCACCAGCCAGGACTTGACGAGCATTCTTGCATATAGCCTTTAGACATCAGCACTCCTGTGGCAGCCCTGTGCATGGACTGTGGCTACCTGCCATGGCTGACACTTTCTTAAAGCTTGTCCAGGAGAACTACAAACAAATACAAGATAAGAACACTAAAAAGAAAGGAATTTGGAAAACCATAGCAACCCAATTTAATAGTAAGGTACGGTGTTAAATAAAAAGTAAACCCTTGCTTTTATCTAGAAAATTTGCCTTTGTGTGTATTGAATGTTTTTTCAGTTTAGGCATAATACTGATTGCCACTACTAGTAGATGGGAAGAGGCCTGAAGAAGAAAAAAAGTATGTTGGAATAGAGAGAGGTGAAAGCTCATCTACAATGTACAATGTACAATAGTCACCTCCTTGGGGAATGCTCGTGGTGGGAGTGAGGTTTGTGAGCTACAGTAGCTATAGGTATAAGGATCAACTCATCCGCTATAATTATATTGCAAGTACAGTACCCTCCCGAGTTTCGTGCTTGCTTTCTTCCGGAGGCACAGCGCGAAATTAGCGGATCGCGAAACTCGGGTATTGAAAACACTGTAAAAATGCTTATTTAGTCCGGTGCGAGGTGTACCTACCGTAGTTTACAGCTTATAAGACTCACTTTTTCCCCCAAAAAATATCCTGAAAATGCCCCAAGCCCCTGTCCACCCAGCAGTGAATGGGTACCGGGTGTTAGCCAAGGGTTTGTGACCCACCTCCCGTGATGGTGGCTTCGGCCAACACTACGTAGAGGAGATGAGAGAAGGAGGAAGAGGAGGGAGGAGAGGAGCTTGACCTTGAGCTTGAAATGGGAGTCACCTAGCGGATGCTGTCGGTGAAGCCTTTAGTCCGGCGTTCTCCCACATACGTATGTATTCTGTCCTACAAACGATACTTGATCTTGATCTTGATATTACAGGTGGCCTATTCTTCATAGGCCAGGCCTTTGAACCGGCGTTGCATAAAATAATTAACACCTCGGAATAAGTAGCACCTGACCCCACACCCCCGCTGATCCTTACTTATTTACCACAAAATACTCCTTTGTAAGTGATTAACAAGGACGTGTGTGGTACTGTGGTTGCTGGAGATACTGGAGGAGACAGGAGAGAAGAGAGGAAGGCATTGGAGGTACCGTAGAGAAGGGAGGAAAGCATTAGTGTAGTGATTAGTTAGTAAGAGCAAGGCATTGAGTGATCTAGCTCTGTACATGTCTTATGTCTATGTTAGTGTGCTTTTATGTATGACAAGGCAGGTGAAGGGACTATCTTGTTAAAAATTTCCATCTGTCTCTCTCGATTTGTCTTCTTCTTGTGACCTTTGACGCTTAGTATCGCTTCATAGGTTCTCTTCAAACATCTCCTTTGTTAACAGATTGATCAACTCTTCCCTTGTCTATTGCACCTGGGATGCTAAAACATTTTCATTTGTTTTGGTCTAAGTGAGTGAGGGCATCAGCTGATGGTTGTGTGATTGTCTTATACGACAATAACACTGTCACAATGTCTTCCTCTCTTCTCTCCTGTCTCCTCCAGTACCTCCAGAAACCACAGTACCACACACGGCATGGTTAATCACTTATAAATTAGTATTTTGTGGTAAATAAGTAAGGAACGGGAGCGGCATGAGCCTCTAATCACATGCGTCACTTTAGAAATACTGTCTGCCCCACCACGGGCGAGGGCCAACCATCACAGCCCTCAAGTGAACCTCCAGGGCCTATCATCCCACCCCTGGAGGTCACTGCCTAACGGAGCTGTAGGCACACACGCACACACACACACACACAAAAAAAAAAAAAACGTGTACGAAGCAGTGCGAAAGGGATATAATGCGCGAAAGTCGGGATGGTAAGAATTTAGGACTCAGCACGAAACTTGAGGATCGCGAAACTCGCATAGCGTGAAACTCGGGAGGGTACTGTAGTGATTTCCCTTGTTAATATCTTGTTTTTCGGTAGATTTTTAATCACCCCTTATCCATTAACAGTTTTACAGAGAAGAAAGTGCTAGGTCTGCAATAAAACTTCCTTTTATTTTTATTTTTTTGTTTTTTACATCACAAAGGACTTTTTTCCATTGCGCAGCCTTGCTGCACAAGACTTTCTACTCATTCTCATCCCTATTCTGTCCATTTTCCTAATGCAAGAGTTAATCAGTATCTTTACCCTTTCATCCCTTTCACTGGTTAACCCTGAAGTACTCTTCCTGTTTCCATTTTTCCACCTTCCTATGACTTAATTTTTTTTAAAGTAATCGTCCAGACCATTTCATCATTCCTGATATAATGCAATCAAATCATAGCCATTAACGAGTATATCAACAACACGTCGTCACTTTTTGTATCCAGTCAGCCGTTTTTAAATAATCCGCAATCAAAATCTGCAAATTCCCCGAGTTTTCAAAACGCTCTCAAGGTTTGCAGACGCTCAGGCTCAGGCTCGGTGACGTACCATCAGGGAGGCTCATCTTCCCGCGCTGATCAGAGAGGCACGTAAACACAGAGATAAATATAGTACTTGAAGATATTTGGGTGTTTCTGATAGATTTTTTTTGCTATATGCCACATGCATGCATCCTTTATGGGTGCAGCAAGACAGCTGTGCCTTTCGAGAAAAGTTTGCACACGGAAAGGAGTGGCGTGTGTAGGGTGATACACGCCTATAGTGTGTTGGGGCGAGCAGTTGTGTTGAGAAACGGCGCCCCCCCCGTAAGACTGACTCAGTCCAACACTATACCAGACCAGGTGGCCCTGTTAGACAGGGACGCCAGGACTGGCAGCAGCGGTGGACCACCACGACTGTGAGGCTTTGCCTCTTAACAAGACCAAGTAAACCAGTTGTGGAGTGGGCGTGCCCTGTGGTGAGAGACCCTGTGTTGGTGTGGCTGTCACACTTTCTGCCTTCCCGCCCGCATATTTTCCAACTCTATGCTGTAGTTAATGCTAGTATGTGGTTTCCGAGTAATGACGTTTGACTGTAGCTCCAAAACTAACCATAGGATTTTCTCGAAAGTACCTTCATTGTGATTCCCACACACACATGGTTTAATCTTATTTACCAATCCATGTTTTGGAGAAGTGCCAGGTCCTCCTGCTGAACCTCAGGCTCTGCTAACACCTGTTCATCCACCTCGTACTCGGGCTCAAACATAGGATTCCATGACAATCTGAGGTTTGTTTTCCTCATAGTATACGCGACCAGCGTCATTTCTTTCGGTGTCAGATTGAGCATCGTTCTCTAGATGTCACAGCGACAGATTCACTGTCTGACACCGAAGTACAATCGCTCATCATAACATTTGCCGACAGGTGTCAGACAGAGTGTCTGCGGGCGTCCCTGTTCTGACGTCATCAATAACAATCGTAGCCCTGTTGGAGGGAAGATTTTTTTTTTCGCACGCTTTTTACAAAAGTTGTGTTTTTACGGAAATAAGGCCTGGAAATCAATTATTTTTGGTGGATTAGGTGTTTTGAATGTGCATTCAACATAATTCGGCAAAAAAAAATTGAGTCTGGACGATTACTTTAAGAGAGGAAAAGACAAGACACCTCGCTATCTAAATTGGCCCACCTCACTTTTTTTATTCTCTTACTGTCTTCTTTATAGGGACTGTCAACTAAGCGGGCTTTTTGTCACCTCTTTTTATTTATGCCCTTAGTCAGTCCTATGTGATGTAAAAAAAAAATATATATATAATAAAGGGCATGAATTTCAGGAGATGGATGGTTACGGTACCGTCTGTGAGCTTCCTCTCTATCTTGGACAGCATGAGTACAAGCAGAGTTAAGCCAAGGTTGACGGGCTTTAGGATTAGAGAAAGTGTGTGGAATGTACGCCTCTATGCTAGAGACAATAATCTCAGTTATGTGCTCTGCACAAAGAGATGGGTCTCTGACATGGAAGCAATAATCATTCCATTTAAAATCAGAGTAGTGCTGCCTTAGATTCTCCCACTTAGTTGAGTTGAAATGCCAGAAGCACCTCCGCTTAGGTGGGTCCCGGGGTGGCACCGGAGCGATAGAACAGGTTACAGAAATAAGATTGTGATCGGAGGAACCCAACGGAGAGAATAGTTGAACAGAGTAAGCAAAAGGGTTAGTAGTTAGGAGAAGATCAAGAATGTTGGGCGTGTCTCCAAGGTGGTCAGGAATATGCATTCTGCTTATAACCTTAACCGACAGTTTCAGGTGAACTTCACTCGCGATCAGTGCAACTTCAAGTGGAAGAATATGGTCAGAACTTACAAAAAAATTCATCAATAACACCAAAACCACCGGTGCTGCAGGAATTCCCAAGCCCCATTATTTTGATGTCATTCATGGTATGGTCCATGACAGCCGTTTAGTGAATCCAGTCAACATCTATGACAGTGGTGTAACTGAGGTAAGACCATTTCGTTGAGTCAAACATGCTCAATTTTTATGTAATTGAGGTTCTTATACATCCATCCTTATAAGTTGTGTAGAAGTAAGACTCTTCTTAAGGGGATCCTACACTCAACCCTCGGCTATCGCGCCTTATTGGTACCACTATCGGCGCGCTATATCCAAAATCGCGATAGCTGAACAATAGAACTAATGGTAATAATTCTAATTGGTGCCAGGATCCCTGAGATGACCACATATTTTACCACTTTTTTCGGTATTTTGATACTTTCAACCAGTAACTTAGTATGAGGCTAGTAGTGCTCTTTTCATATGCATTTTTATGTGGTAAGAATGATGGCTACATTAAAAATCATCAGAAATACCTCATTAGGTTAGATTAAGAATTTTCCAGGAATAGGTAGGCTTACCCTTAGACTTTACCAGTTATATATCTTTATGTATTTTCGCTCTTATGTCATCCCATAGAGTGTTTACCGGATATTTTATGCCATCCACATAATCTGCTCCCCGCATAAAACTAGTTTCAACTCTCCCCACCAAAAACCCCGCATTCTCGACAGGTCTCCAGGTTTGTTATCGAGGAGGTGGAATGACTCCCGCGCCACCTACTGTCGGCTGTGGTCGTCCACCCCTCACGACGACACGTTGTCAATAACTTGTCATCTGCCTTACCTTACCTGTCTTCCTGAAGAAGACTGATCAACTTCCACGACTGTGATAGCATTATACTGTAATACATCACCAGGCCTCATATGCTTCCTCAACAGATATTCGTGGCCCTAAACAACACTAAGAACTAAGGAGGGGTAATAATGGCAAAATGAGGCATTTCCTACGATCTGTAATGTCACAATAATTTTTAACACAGCAAAATGCATGGGAAAAAGAGCACTTTTGACCTCATTCTTAATTCCTCATTGAAAGTACAGTACCAATTTTATCCTAACAAACAGCTCAGCAATGCTAAATGAACCAAAATGTTGATAGTTTCAAGGGTATTTGGGCAACATAGTCTCCATTTCAATGTTATAATGATTGAAAACGATACTATTATTTTTTTCAAATGATAATAGCATACCATAATCAACTGTATACACATTTTGTCTTTGTTTATGTATGCACAGCTGACGAGAAATGTCCTACGTGGGCCGCCATCTTGATTAGCGGCCACAACAGGCCAACATATGTTTGTGAAGAGGTAATGGTGCTCCCCGGCACATTTAAGGCCTTAACAGTACTCTTAAACTAAAAAAGATTTTGTGAATACACTTTTAGTGCTTAGCAGTCAAATATTATAGTTAATCAGGATTTCTTGGCTTTCAGTAACGTCATTATTTGACCAACCATTCCGCAATCCCTTACTCGGTCTGGCCAAGACTGGCTGCAGCCATGGCAACTACAGTGCGATAGACGTGGTTGGGGCGTGATAGACATGTTTGTGCAGATATACAAGGCGTGATAGCTGTAAAACTTAGTAGCTTGATGCCGAAGGTTAAGGGACAGTACATTTCAGGGGAGGCGGTGACCTCCCGTGAAAGGCATGGTTAGTGTCTGGAAGTGACAAGCTCGGTGTACCGAGTTCGAATCCCGCCAGTTGCCACAATCTCTCGGCAATCATCAAGTGGCCGAAGAACACCCACATGCTGCCCATTAATTATACACTAGACTGCAAGTGCATAGAAGGACACAGGGGGGCAGCATGAGCCTCTAAACATAGGCGCCACTTTAAAAATCATGCCCGCGCCACCACAGGCGCGAGCCAACGATCACAGCCCTCATGTGAGCCTCCAGAGCCTACCATCGCAGCCCCTGGAGGTTACTGCCTACAGATGCTATAGGCCGAAATGTTAAAAAAAAAAAAAAAAAAAAAATGCGTGATAGCCGCGAAACACGTCAGCGTGATGCGCCATAGCCAAGGGATGAGGAAAATTTAGTTATGCGTGGTAGCTGTAAAGTGCGATAGCCGAATGCGATAGCCAAGGGTTGAGTGTACTCAAATTCTGGTGAAATTCTTGTATTTATTGAAAATGTTTGTGTCAACTCGTTGGGTTCAGACGCGATCGAAACCACCCACTGCCTGGCGTAGAGGGCATTCCTTTCCATTTAAATGGCCGCGTATATAAAGGCCAGGCTCACCCTGCCATGCCTACTTTTTTCTCTTGCCTTATATTTCTTGTTTTTTAATCGTTTTTTATAGCGTTTTTTGTGTATTTTATGTTCTAACATATCGATGTACGACAACTGCAGCTAAGTTCCCTGGCAGGCAGCAAGGCGGAGGGAGGGAGCGAGCCGAGGGACAGATTAGTGATTGATAAACTGCGTTCTCACGCTGCCTTGCCAACCTCTGGCTTTTGTTGGCTTCATTCTGTTCTTCATTCATTCTGGCTTCATTCCAAGCTCTGGCTACATCAGAGCAAGGCAAAATCTGCTGGCCTGAAGAAAGTAACATTCGCGTCCCAGCTCACAATAATCGAATACAATTTTGGATACGAGGCCAACAAACTCCTGGAATTCATCGGCTTTTCCTCAACATCCCCAAGCTGTAACTTCAAGGAGGAGAATGGATAAAATCAAAACATCATCAGGAAAGCATATTAAGAAGCAGAAAAAGGACAAGAGAAAAGGCAACACCTGGCAGACCTGACTACGAGCCCGGTGGCTTTGATGTGTGATCGTCCCTAGCGACAATGAGGTGCTTGAGTACCACTAACACCAAGGGGATGTGTACCCTTGAAGTGTCAGGACACCTGACACTTCAAGGGGTAATATGTTGTTTATGTATAGGTGTGTGTTATTGATACAAACATGCATATATACATAAACAGCAGGGGACCAGGAGCTTGAATGTTTGAAGAGTCCGACTAGTCGAGGGGGACCCTCCCCCACATGGCCACACAGGGGTAGTCAAAACGTGACCTGAACTTGACCTGACCTCGCACTACTGACCTTCCAAGGCTGGCTGATGGATTATATATGTAAGTAAATATTCACATTTTATATTCCTCTATTATCTGTATGGTGGTGTAGTGTGCAACATAAAAGTGCAATGATCTTGAAACGTATTTTTTAACATAAAAGTTAGAATAATTATGCGTGTAATTCAGTGATTTAAAAAATTCTTGTTGCAAAATAATCCTGACATGGGTATCTACTAAAAATAGCATTGCTAAACCTTCCTTCCCTAAGATACATTTATTATCGATTTTTCATTGACGATTTTCTGGCAGAGAAAAAAACCCTCATTTTCCTTGTCGTTGAATATTTATGTTTTCAGCTAGGTTTTGGAGAATGCTATTTTACAAACTTGAGGGTGGGTTTTTTTTTTAGCCATGGATGAAAAGGGAATTGCCGTACTCTTCATAGATTTGAAGCCATTACACTTTTTTGAAGATCACGAATTTGCTGGGGGTTTTTTTTTGCACAAAACTACTGAAGCGCTTTTGATCAAATTACAGGTATAATAGCATCACATAGCCATGCATTTTGTGTAAAAAAAATATAGACATCGTTGAAAAACTAAGGTTAGGAGGATCGAAAACCAATCGTCGTGACCGCATCTGAGTACGATCCCCTTAAAGTCTGTGTTTTGTTTGTAAGTTTACTTTGATTTTATAATCATCAGCACATTCTAACTAAACCAGGGAAAGGTTTGACTTGATTTTTTTCCCTCTGACCAGGTCTTGCCTTAACGGTGATAAAAACTCGGGAATAAAATAGCTCAACTCTTGTCCTGGCTTTCTTTGCAATCAGCCAAACTACGTGCTATCAAATGTAATGAATCAATATTTGATAAAGGCATATCCACTCATATCATGTCCAATCCCCCTCAACCCCTCAGTTCCACATATAATTTGCCCATTTCATTGTTTTTTATTGTGCAACGCTTCCACGTCTGGATAATTTCCTTCATCTGCTTCACCATATTCAATTTTCCCCATCACACAGGCCTCAACTGCATCCTCAGTGAGGTTGTCAGCTGATTCAGAGACACCTAAATACACAAGTGGCATGCCAGGGCTACCTGAGGGCATTCCCGGGCCCTCCTGTCATGTCCCTGAAGGAGAGACAATCTCGTCTAGAGCCCTGACTGTAGGCCGGTGTGAAGATGGCGATGGTAGACAACAAGTAAGCAGAGGTGAAAGCAGACAGCGGCAGGATGGTCCAGTGAGACTGATACCTGCTTCACACAACAGCCAGATGCATGAGCTTTTACAGAGAAATACTGTGGCCCTGGAGGAACTTGTAAAACTCATGGCAGACAAAGAGAAAAAGATGGAAGTCTTCCGGGAAAAACAAATACATCACCAAGAAAGGAATTATTAAAAGAGTTTAGAAGGAAAAATTATATATTAGAGAGAAATATTTCTACAAAAATGAGGCGCAATAGTAGCAGTAGTGACTGAGGATTTGTATATGTATTTTTTTTCCCATCCATCTTCCTTTCTCCCAAACATGCAGTGTAGCGCATATAAATTATGTCCACAAAACGCTTGTATTTACACATACACGTTCACACATTCATCCCCATCCCAGGCCCAAATTATTTCTATACATGTTCATCCCCAGCTATGGTCACAATAAGTTTAGTTTTAAATAGTTTGTTATTATAATTTTTTTCATTATACAGGGAGGTCCCGTTATACGAGCATTCGGTATACGAGAATCCGATGATACGAGATGTGTAAATTAGGGTCTATTTTCAATATACGAGATCGAAAATCCAATGCTACAACATTCAAACTGGGGTGAGTAAAATTACCAAGTTATTTACTAAAGTAAATTACAAGTTATTTACTAAAATTATAAAGTCATTTACTGACTATATGATTTTACCTAAGGTTGTACTTCACTGGGGAACAAATTTTTGTTGAGTTAGGTCTGACACTTGTTATTAATTAATTTTTGGGTGCTGAATCCAAAACTGATCTCAGTTTTTCTCTATCACGTCAAGTTTTTGAACTGTAGGATTTTCGTTTTCTTAAAAAATATGAAAAATACTGTACATAACAGTAACAGTGCTTATTTTATAAAAAGTTGCAAATGTTAACATACAATGAAAAATGAAAGAAATAGGCATGAATAGAATGTTTATTTAACATTATCATGTTTTTAGAAAGGATAAGGCTATAATTGTGTGCAGGTTAAGGTAAAAATTTACGTTTGTAGCTTTGTCTTGAGTGTTCAACTTGAGGACTATCGCGTTTGATGCTCCAACAATAGTCAGCCATCATATGCACATCCCATCTACCCTGGTAACGTTCTTCCATAACCTTCAAATCTTGGTGAAATCGTTCACCTTGTTCGTCGCTAGCAGCACCAAGATTTTCCGGAAAGTTGGCAAGATGGCTATGCAAAAAATGTACTTTAATACTCATGTTGCAACCAAGCGCTTTGTAGCTCTCCAATAGTTTCTGAACAATTTCTGTGTAATTACTTGCACGTGTATTTCCAAGAAAGTTCTTGACGACGTCTTTGAATGATAGCCAAGCATTCTTTTCAAGGTCTGACATAGTACCGTTGAAATGTTCATCTTTGATGAGCTGTCGAATTTGTGGACCATCAAACACACCGGCCTTGATTTTTTCAATTGACAGTCCAGGAAATGCCAAGATGATGTACTTCAAACAGTCGCCATCAGTTGACAATGCTTTTACAAATTGTTTCATGAGACCTAGTTTTATGTGCAGAGGTGGGAATATTATTTTCTTCCTGTCAACAAGTGGCTCATGTACAATGTTAGGATCTCCAGGTTTAAGATCAAATCTCGGAGGCCAATTCGTCTGAACCCAATGCTTCTCTCGAGCTCTGCTATCCCACATACAGAGAAAGCAGGGATACTTTGTGTATCCACGTTGTTGACCAAGAAGGAAGGACACCATTTTAAGGTCAACACAGATGATCCAATTGTGTTTGTCATATTGCAATAACTCAATGACTCTCTTAACATCTCCATATTCTTCACGAAGACAGACCGAATGCCCAATAGGGACTGCGCCAAACAAATTGCCATTGTGTAGATTATGACACACTTCAAGCTCCGCTTTGAGCTATCAATAAACAATTGCCATTCATTTGGATTGTAGATTGAAAGCCCTAATTCCTTCAGTAAACCAGGAATGTTATGGCAAAACACAAAACCGCTGGCACTTCGAAAGTACTGCAGAAATGTACTTTCTCTGGTTCGAAAGTATGATACCTTCACTCCTTGTTCAAGTATGTTTTTCTCGTTCAGTCTTGATGCTAGTATTTCTGAAGCTTTTTTGGATAGGCCCAAATCACGTGCTAAATCATTCAACTCGTGCTGATCAAATCCCCTACGAACTGAATCCTCGTGAATGTCAAAATCTGCATCATTGCTGTCACTGCGTTCTTCAACATCACTCAGATCTTCTAGAGGAGGTAGTTGTTCGAAAACTGGCACTGGAATTTCAGCTGAATGAGGCATTGGTCTTATAGCTGACGGTAGATTAGGATATTCTATTTTACTTTTATTTTTCTTGTTAAATCCTGATGTTTTCACTAAACAAAAGTAACAGTCTGTGGAATGATCTTTTTGCTCTCGCCAAACCATGGGGATACCAAATGCCAACTTTTCACGTGTTCCTTTGGTCCACATCCGTAATCTCTCGACACACTGCTTGCACACTTTGTGAGGGGCCCATAGCTTGTCTTGATCACCGAGTTTCACTTTAAAATATGCGAAATATGCTTGTTTGACAAATACGCTGATGCTTGCCCTCTGACTTGGAATGGTGAAACTACCACATATATAGCAGAAGGAGTCAGGGTTGTTTAGGTATTTACGACGAGACGTAGCAGGAGCAGACATGATCTGAAACAAAAGAAATATATACCTATGTAAATAAAACACTAAGCTGGAATAGTTACAAGCTTTGAAAAAAAAAAAACAGCATAAAACGAAATAGAAATTACAATGATATGTTGTTACAAGGTTAAGAGAAAAGCCATAACAAATCCTCCTAATTCCTACTATCCTAGCTTTCTGTTTGCAGATATTGATAGTACTGACCTATTGGGAGCTGCACACACCTCTCACTGCACTGTCTCAATTGTAACTGCACAAACAAGTTGCCACATAGCTCTCGATGAGTCAAATCGTAATCAGCTGGCAAGTATTACTACAGCTCACAAGTGGAATTTTGCTTATCTGGAGGGTAAGCTGTGGAGAAAAAACTTGACATGCTAGAAAAAAACTGACTACAGATTTGGAATCAGCATGCCAATTTTAGTCTAAATAAGCTCAAAAATCTAACTCAACAATTTTTTTTTCTTCAAATTGTTCCCCAGTGTAATCAATCTGAAAATATGATAATTCTGGTGGCTCGGTACGACAATGTGGCCTACAAAAATTCACATCCTGGACGATGTACAATGATTCAGATGCGCAGAGACGAGTTTGTGGGCAGTGGAAGAGGTCTGCGCACCCCTCCCTTGTCCCTTACCTACCCTACCCTCTCGAGTCTTCAATCCTACCTCCCCCCCCTTTTTTGCATCTCCTCCCGCCTTCTCCCTTTCTCATTCACCTCCACCCACCCTCTACTCCCTTCCCCCTACTCCCATGACCACGTGGTGATGCCACCCACCCCCTACTCCCATGACCACGTGGTGATGGGGGAAGGGGGTAGGGAGTAGGGAGTGGGTGGTGGATCCACCCCCGTTTTAACCACTCACACCCCCAACAACGCCTTCTCCATCCCCCCTCCCCCGTTTCCCCACCAACACCATCACCCCCTTTTTTATTACAACCCCCCTCCCCTGTTTCCCCCCTTCTCCATTACCAACACAACCCTGTTTCTCCTACCTTCATCTTTAGCCCCGGCACCTTCCTTCTCCATCACCATGGCAACACACACCCACGTGTGAGGCATGTTGCATGAGGCATGGCTCTTGACGCTATCGTGCTATGTTCATGGCACTGTCATGGTTATCGTAACGTGACGACAAAATGACCGTTGATTTTCCATTCGTGACATTGTCTTACAGCTGTCATGACTCCATCTTGACCATCTTACGACCGTCATGACACATACGTACAGGCAGCGTGACATTGTTGTGAGGCTATCGTGGTCTGCGTTTATCGTGGACAAATTTCACGATAGCGTCAATAATCAAATTGGTGGCGCTATCGTGGCTCGATTATGGAATGTGTGAAGGGAGCTCAAGTGATCAAGGGGAGGAGGAAGAACTCTAACCCAGTCATCCCTGCAAACGCAGTCACCCCTGTTTTCTCTCGAGCCTCGGAGAGAGGAAACAGGGACTCTCAGCTGGCTACTTGCCAGCTTCCTGTCTCCCCACACAACATTACCACTTGTGAGTGTTATGCATATTTTATGATTAATTAATGTGCAGTTATGTTATTTTGTGTGCTATTTTCTCTTTCAGAATGCTTTTTCTACAGAATAGGTAGTACAGTGTGGGTAATATAGACGCTGTGTGTTTGTTGTGTTTGCTATAGTTAATTTTAGCTTGAAAAACACGTTCTTTTGTTTTTTTTCCCTTTAATTGATGGGGTCCTGGAACCAAACCTATATTTTACCATTAGTTATGTGTTTCGTTATACGAGATTTCGCTTTACGAGTATGCCAGGTGGAACCTAACTGCTCGTATCTTCGGGACCTCCCTGTACATACATTTATGTACGGTGTACCCTCATTCACATGTTAGAGGAAATGGCTACGAGTTATGTGTTGGTCCCCATGGCTCCGGTACCAGAAACATTAACAGTTCTCTGCTTCTGAATTTTGCGAGGTCCAGAAGGTTGAGAATTGCAGGTTCTTGGTATCAGAGACCAGAGCTGCACCGCTGGACATGGTATAGTAATGCCGGAGGGGTAGCTAAGGAGATCAACCACGTCTTCGTTAGTACTCGTTGCAGGATCCTCCAGAACTGCAGGGTTTACCAGAGTGCTGAGTTCTTTGGAACAGATCACAGACTTGTTGTTGCTACACTTAAGCTTCATGTCAAGTCCAGAAAAATCTCAAGAGGTAACCATACTGTGTTTCATCTTGAGAAACTGAAGGACGTGACATGTGCCCATGAGTATGCAGTAGCAGCCTCAAATCGGTTTGATGTGCTCGGTGCCATCGAGGACCCTGTAGAACTGTGGGATACCTTCAAACGTGAAACTCTACAGGCTGCCAAGGAGTGTATTGGGGAGCGCCCGAGGTCAAGGCGTGGTTTTGTCTCGACGGAGACGCTGAAGAAAATTGAAGAGAGTCGCACTGCCAGGCTGGTTGGGAACCAGTACCAGCACAGGGCTCTGTCATGCAGAACTAGAACCCTCCTGGGGAGAGACAAGGAGAGGTATGTCAGGAGTCTCGCTGAGGATGTCGAGGGCCATTTCAAAGCTAATGACCTCCGACCCGCCTACCGAGCCCTGAAGAAGCTCCGTTCCAAGTTTCCATCTCGGGCGAGTGCTATTCGAGCAGCAGATAGGCGCCTCGTGTCGAACATAGATGGGCAGATGGCTCGTTGAGCTGAGTACTTTGGGCAGTTGTTCACGGTGGACCCTCCAATTGAGCAGCTTCACACCACTGGTTTACAGTCAGTGGATGCCGATCCTCCCATTGACGAAACCGCACCCTCTCTGACGAAGTCAGAGGCTGTAGCAAAGTTGAGGGGTGGAAAGGCAGCTGGTGTTTGTAATATCAGTGCGGAGCTCCTCAAAGCTGGGGGTGAGGCCATGATCCGCGGGTTGCATGCTGTCCTGACTGCCGTGTGGCAATCAGGTACCATTCCTCCTGACTGGAAAAGGGGGCTGGTCATCCCTAACTGGAAAGGGAAAGGGGAGCGTCAGGACTGCAACAATTACTGCGGTATTACACTGCTCAGCGTGCCAGGCAAGGTGCTTGCCCATCTATTGCTGACACGGATCCACAGTCATCTGCTGAAGCATCAGAGACCTCAACAGTCTGGATTCACGCCTGGTAAGTCAACAACGGACCGTATCCTAGCGCTTCGTGTCCTGGTGGAACGCCGACGTGAGTTTCGACAGAGGATGCTTGCAGCCTATGTTGATCTCAAAAAGGCGTTTGACTCAGTGCATCGTGAGTCACTCTGGGATCTTCTGCGACTTCACGGGATTCCTGCAAGGACTATTGGTTTGATGACTGGTCTGTACTCTGGGACTGAGAGTGCTGTGAAGTGTGAGGGAGGTGTATCCCGCTTCTTTCCTGTGAATACAGGAGTGAGGCAAGGGTGCGTCCTTGCCCCATCACTTTTCAACACTTGTATGGACTGGGTATTGGGCAAAGTTGCAGATTAAACTGATTGTGGAGCATCCCTCGGCAACACCAAGATCACTAATCTTATTTTTTTCGATGATGCAGTAATCTTTGCTGAGTCGCTGGAGGTTCTGGTGATGGCTCTTGAGGCGCTGCACGAGGAGGCAAAGCCCTTGGGACTCGAGGTCTCCTGGCTTAAGACCAAGGTCCAGGTGTTTGGAGGCTTACTAGATGAAACTGTACAGTCTGTTCATGCGTGCGGCGAGGACAGTGAGATCTTGGAAAGTTTTACATACCTTGGTAGCGCAGTCCATAATGACGGCGGGTCATGTCAAGAAGTCTTTCGGCGGATTGGCATAGCCCACGGTGTTATGGACTCGCTCAGCAGGAGTATTTGGCATTGTCGGTACCTGTGCAGGAGGACAAAGATCTTCAAGTCGCTTGTGATCCCTGTCTTACTCTATGGTTGTGAGACATGGACACTAAATAGCGACTTGAAGAGATGAATCGATGCCTTTGGTAATAAGTGTCTTCGCAGAATCATGGGGTATCGCTGGGATGATTACGTGTCAAATCAGCGATTGCACCGTGAGACTGAATCGAGGCCTATTACCTGCATAGTCCATCAGCGCCAACTTCGGGTATATGGGCATGTGGCACGCTACCCTGAAACCGATCCTTCCCATCGGGTTGTATCTGTAAGAGACAATCCGGCGTGGAGGAGGCCAAGGGGGCACCCACAAGGCTCGTGACTAGGGCAAGTTGATGTTTCTTGTCGAGAGCTGCTTGGTATGGGAAAGGAGCCTGCATGGGGACTCGCGCGTGGTGACCCCCGGGAGTGGCGTCGTAGGGTGGGTGAGGCGACGCTCCCCCCAGCGTATTCCCCCAATGATTGATTGATTCACATGTTAAGAGTTCAACCTGTTAGTTATAAGGCTCTTTATCTTTAAAACATATATTTAGGATATCTATAAGGGTCTTTACCTTTAAAGCATACATTTAAGACATCTGTCAGTATAGTTTGATATGTAATTTGAATATTTTTTTATTTAACTTCACTAGATTTAAGGTTTAAGAACATTTTGAGCATTAAAGTCAGAGATCAGATATGGCAGACATTTTCAGTACCACATTTTAACACCAGAGGCCTATTATAAAAGTAGACATGTGCAGTTTTATATTTCTGTTATATTTCCTTTTTCATATTCACATATCTTCTTGTACTATTCTATTCCCCTATACCAACAACACGACTAAGTTAGGGAAGTGTCAAATCTTAAATCAGTATTTATTTCCTGTGCTGTAGGTGTTTGTACTAAATTCCATGTATTGACTCTGCCTATGGGGAAGAGGTAACAAATGTGATACACAAACTTGAGAGGAAACTATGCTTAGAGTTAGATCTCAGAAATGTTTCATCATATTGCAGGTGAAGTGGTTGCCTTTCTTCATCACCGACTACGGGGTAAGAAACCAGCAAGTACTCTAATGATTGTTAGTGGAAAGGTGAGATTATGATAGCATTGCGCACAGGGGTCTTCTTTTTGCAACTGCATTTTGATTGTCAAAGGAGTCAGCACTAGTTGAATGTGATAACAATTCATCTGGTGCATCCATGTTGTCTGATTTTTTAAGATAATCTGGAAATTGTAAAGCCAGATTATGTGAAGTGCAGCATGCAACTATAATGGGTGTAACCTTCTCAAGGTTAACCTCAAGCTTCATCAGACACCTGAACCTATTTTTCAGAAGTCCAAATGAATTTCAATAACACATCTTGTCTTTGAAAGTTTCTTATTGTATGTTATTTCATCTGAGGTTAAGTTCCCATAATCCTTGAATGGAACCATCAATCCAGTCTGCAGAGTAAAGGCTGAATTGCCAACTATGTGCATATTATTTCTTGGGAAATAATAATTTGGTAATCCTACTGTAATGCGAGAAAATGGGTTAATCCTGTGACTCATGATTGACGAAGAGTTTACATTGAGTGGTGAGAGTAAAGTAATATATAAATGTCTAGTAAGTAAATGCTCGTAATTTTCCTTCACTCAGTCCTTAATCAATAGATATAGTTTCCGACAATATTTTGTGCCCGCGGTCGCTAGTGACGTCATGGCAAGAAGGCGAGAAAGGGAGAAGGTAGCCATATTTTCTCTCTCTCTCACCAAGCCTTGCCGGAACAACACGTGTAGGGAGTTGTGTCCTACAACCCTTTTCAAAGGTATGTGTGGGGCGGTGTATTTATAAGGATGTATAGGGGATTGATTATTTATCTGTTGGAACTTAAATATTCATTGATTTACGTGTTTCCAAGGGTTTTGGAGCGGAGTGAGCTGAGTGACCATGAGGGGGTGGTTTAGCCCATGAGGGGGACCCACGTGTGAGATGATGGTGTGTGTGAGCTGAGCTGAGCTGAGCTGAGTGGATGACCGTGGACACACCAGTGTATACAGCTAAGGCCATGATTCATAGCGAGGGTGTGTGTGTATAGGTACTTTACACAGTGACAGTGGGGTAAAGGAATTCTTGGGTTTTTGTTAAACACGAGTGAGAGTCGCGTCGTGTCGGGGATTATATTGTGAAGTGATTTATTTTTGTGAAACCTTAGGTTAAGTGGGGATGTGAATACTGGCCCATCAGTATGTGATAATATACAGAAACCCTGTTAACGAGTCATTTATTAAGTCCCAGTAATACTCACATATTCTCTAAATCTTTAAAAAAAAAATTCCCACTTATTGTGGGTGGTGGCAGCGTAATCGCCAGGTTTGTGGAGCCCTTCGAGTTAACATCAAGCTATAAGGGGGGGCGCTACAGCTGGTGGCAGCTGGTTAGGATCCATTTCAGGGTTCCTCTTACCCACGTGCTAACTAATTCCTTTTTATTTTTCAAGTGCCAGTGCCCAGTGATCACATCCATGTACAGAGTAGCATTAGTTGGTCATAGTCAGGTCCCTCAGACCGTGGAAGTAGATGATCCTAACGTAACAGTAGAAGTTTATTCCGCTAAGGAATTTACGTCTCAGCAATTTAAAGAATTGTGTGATTCATGTGAAATACAGTTAGGATACACCACGCCTTATCATCCACAAGGTAATAGTATCTGAAAGGATGCACCGAAAATGAAAACAATTCTCTCAAACCTGTGCAAGGGTTATCCCAATAGATGGCCCAGTTATCTCTTAGAAACCCAAAGAGTGCTGAATAGTGCAGTGCATGAGACAATGGGTACCCAACCTTTCTATGCTTTCTTTTCCCGATACACTCCAAGGTTGATTAGTGTGAAGTTACCACAAATTGACTCCGAGGGAGGAAACAGCAGTGGCACACAAAATCATCAAGAGAACAAAATTTGGAAAGAGGTAGAAAATGGCAGGAGAAAGCTAATGTGAAAAGGAAAAAAAACGAGAGAGTTGGATAAAGACAAATTGGCGTGGGTGAAAAGAGAACGCTTTGAGCCGGGCACCAACAGAAAACTCTCGGTTAAGTGGTTGGGACCGTACAAAATAGTGGAAGTATTGAAAGATGGTGGTGCATATGTGTTAGAAAATATATTTGACGTGTACAGAGAGCGGCCGAACAAATTAAGCAATATATAGGACAAGATGGCTGGCTGTTGGAGCTAGCAGAAATAGTAATAGTTGAGGAAGAACTTGAACAACCACCACCTAGAGAGAGGAGGCCAGTGAGGAGATACGTAGAGGAATGTTAATGACAGATGGTAAAAGTCATCTCTAGAGAAAGAGGTATTTTGATGAGAGTCCCCTAGACCAAATTGTAAAGGTTAGGAGAATGATTACCTTAGAGGGTAGATTACACTATACACTAGACCCGCAAAGGATGTCGTTAGACCCGAGGATGTACTTGGCTCTGAGCTTTGCTCGTTGGGTGATTGACGCAGGAGTGTATGCCTCAATACACTCCTGCCTTATCCCAAGTTACGGAAGGGTATGGAGAAAGTCCAGTCGTGATTTCTCCCTACATGCCTATGCCTAGGTTTAGTGGGGTAAAGGAATAACCATTACAGACTAGAGGGATGAGTCCAGTCGCGACTCTATATGGCTTCGGCCTAAGTAAATAAGAGATGAAGTGAGAAGGTTCTCACTTCAAGAGAGTAAAGTCATTACATTGATTATGTATCCCCCAAACTGGTTAAATCTGCTCTTGGTGAGGGAGGTGAAGAATTTAAGAACGCATTACTATTTAATTATTGTGTTTGTAAAGTTCATTTGAGAATTGTATTGTCCAGCTTAAGTAATTTTGTTTGTGGGTGGATAGAAGACCCTATGTGAATTTAAAAAGAAAAGGAGTCATGATTTGGTGTTGAGTATATGTTACTATTTTTTTTTATACTTAGTTAGATATCTGGTAGGATGCGTGATGAAGAACTGAGGAACAAGGACATTTTTTTGTGGGGGGGAAGAAGCCATGTAATGCGAGAAAATGGGTTAATCCTGTGACTCATGATTGACGAAGAGTTTACATTGAGTGGTGAGAGTAAAGTAATATATAAATGTCTAGTAATTAAATGCTCATAATTTTCCTTCACTCCTCAGTCCTTAATCAATAGATATAGTTTCCGACAATATTTTGTGCCCGCGGTCGCTAGTGACGTCATGGCAAGAAGGCGAGAAAGGGAGAAGGTAGCCATATTTTCTCTCTCTCTCACCAAGCCTTGCCGGAACAACACGTGTAGGGAGTTGTGTCTTACAACCCTTTTCAAAGGTATGTGTGGGGCGGTGTATTTATAAGGATGTATAGGGGATTGATTATTTATCTGTTGGAACTTAAATATTAATTGATTTACGTGTTTCCAAGGGTTTTGGAGCGGAGTGAGCTGAGTGACCATGAGGGGGTGGTTTAGCCCATGAGGGGGACCCACGTGTGAGATGATGGTGTGTGTGAGCTGAGCTGAGCTGAGCTGAGTGGATGACCGTGGACACACCAGTGTATACAGCTAAGGCCATGATTCATAGCGAGGGTGTGTGTGTATAGGTACTTTACACAGTGACAATGGGGTAAAGGAATTCTTGGGTTTTTGTTAAACACGAGTGAGAGTCGCGTCGTGTCGGGGATTATATTGTGCAGTGATTTATTTTTGTGAAACCTTAGGTTAAGTGGGGATGTGAATACTGGCCCATCAGTATGTGATAATATACAGAAACCCTGTTAACGAGTCGTTTATTAAGTCCCAGTAATACTCACATATTCTCTAAATCTTTAAAAAAAAAATTCCCACTTATTGTGGGTGGTGGCAGCGTAATCACCAGGTTTGTGGAGCCCTTCGAGTTAACATCAAGCTATAAGGGGGGGCGCTACACTACTAATCTCTCTTGCTGGAAGAATGCCAGATCATCCATTCCCTCCAACGCCTCAGAGAAGGTGCAGTAATGTCTTCCATGGACCCTATAAAGATGAAAAGAAAGGGTTATAAGGTTTAATAAAAAATTGTGAAAACTAACTGAAATCAAGAGACAAATAGAGAAGTCATAAAAGTGTGGTTGGGTGACAGAGGCCATAAAGTTAACCTAAACTTAGTGAAAATATAAGAACCGGAGACATCATAAAGTGAGGGTTGTGTGACTAAGACCATAAAGTTAACCTAAACTAACTGAAAATATAAGAGCTGGAGACGACATAAAAGTGAGGTCGGGGGACTGAGACCATAAAGTTAAGCTAAATTAAGTGAAAATATAGGAGCCAAAGAGACTTCATAAAAGTGAGATTGGGGGACAGAGACCGTAAAGTTGACCTAACAATATTATTAAAAATATTCAAGAATTTCCAATAAATGCAGTTCAGTTGCATAATTTTAGCATTGGGTGGCAATATTTTTGGAGTAACTTTTTTCTGATGATTTTTTATTTGTTATGAAGGATTGACACTCATTCTTGGAGGAAATGAATAAAATAAGATATATATTGTTACGCTCTCCACTCCTCTCCTGGACCTTTACCACACCAACCCAGGTGTTACAGGCTCACGGCTATGCAGGAAAAGGTGTTTTAACGTACCAATGACCGCTGCAGGCCACTTACTTCTACAGCAACTTCTACAGGATCCGGTGTGTCAAGATGAGGCGAGCTAACGTAACTCACGAGGTCAAAACACAGGCGAAGGACGACACTAGAGGCATTTCTTAGTTTAATGAACAAACCACGCACACAATACAAGTCACAGTACAGTTACATTCTACACAGCCGCCCCCCCATATCTTGAATATGGTCGCAAGGGCTACACAGTCACTGTTCATTCCACAACCAACCACACCACCACGCCTCCACATCCACGCGACCCAAGTTCCCACCCTCACTCTTCTCTGTCCTCCCAGCTACTGCGGCACTGCCACTCCTAGCCCGCCAGCCATGCGCTGCCTCCGGCTGCTGGCACCCCTCCCAGCCTCCCACCCGGGCAGCCACCCACCCGCGTTCAAGGTTGCCCGACTGGCACCCTCACTCGCTGCTTCATACACACACACACACACCTCCAACCACCACCCATGCCCCCCCCCCCCCCACATCATGCATTACGTTAACGTAACAATATATATGAGGGTCTTATTTCCGTAACAACATAAGCGCCACTGGACAAGTTTTGAGAAAAACGGTTAAAGGTTTTTGTCTTTTACTCATCAAGTAATAAACTTATAAAGGCTGGGTTTGTTTCATTTGACAGCCTTGGCCTTTAGAATTTATTCTTGAAATGATCACTTTTGTTGCGCCAGAAAAATTACCATAGAATAAAATCCCCCCCCCCCCCCACCTGTTTTTTACAATTTTTTATTTTATTTTCCTTACATTACTGTTATATTTCCACATTAAACATGTAGATCACTGTAAATCAAAGGACATCACAACATGAGATAGCCCAGGGCAACGCTGGGTCGGCATAACAGTCTCAGCATGCCCGCTCTGATTGAGTACAGATGTCATAATGCATCACACATCGCCAGTCTCACCACTGCCTATGTACGTGCCTCACTGCCATAATAGTGCTCTTTTGTTGACCAGCCAAAAACATGGTATTTTCATCAAGAAAAGACTATAAACAGCATTCTGATGATAAACGGTGCCACGTAGAGTCGGATCTAGCTCACAAAGGCGTACACCAAAACGACGACAGCTCCTACTAGTCGAGGATACTGATAGTGACACACCGCAACCCATAGATTGTCGTAAAGATAGTTATTTATTTAGTGATAATGACAGTGATGCTACACCGTCAGATCTCTAAAACAATGATGGAAATAAGAATGAAGATGACGGTGATGAGTACCATGATAATTCACAAAATGCTCAAGATTCTATGGAATTCTATTTACTATTCTATTCTATGGCCAGGTTGTTGTTTATTTTACATCTGTGCCTATAGCGCCTGTAGGCAGTGGTGACCCAGGGCTCGGATGGTAGGCTCTGGAAGTTCCCTTGGAGGCTGTGATGGTTGGCCCTCGCCCGTGGTGGCGCAGGCAGGATTTTTATAGTGACGCCTGTGATTAGAGGCTCATGCCGCCCCCCTGTGTCCTCCGATGCACTCGCAATCGAAGGTAGAGTTAATAGGCAGGGTATATGGGTGTTTTTAGGCCATTCGATGGTACAGAAAGGTATTGGTTTTCGTCGGGGATCGAACTCGGGTCACTGAGAACGCCAGACGGAGACGCTAACCACTCTGCTACCGCCTCCCCAAACAGAACAACACACCGATTATCATGAAGACAGTGATTTGTTTACTGATAATGACAGTGTTGCTACACTGTCAGATCTGGGAAACAATGATGGAAATTAGAATGAAGATGATGGTGATGAGTACTATGCTTAAAGTAATCGTCCAGACCCATTTTTCTTTTGCCTAATTATGTTGAATGCACATTCAAAACACCTAGTCCACCAAAAATAATTGATTTCCAGGCCTTATTTCCGTAAAAACACAACTTTTGTAAAAAGCGCGCGAAAAAAAAAATCTTCCCTCCAACAGGGCTACAACTGTTATTGATGACGTCAGAACAGGGAAGACCGCAGACACTCTGTCTGACACCTGTCGGCAAATGTTATGATGAGCGATTGTACTTCGGTGTCAGACAGTGAATCTGTCGCTGTGACCGACACCCTTCCCACACACACGCCTGCGCTCCAACACCCTTCCTGCACACACACACACACACACACACGTGTGTGGAGGGCGTGTGTGGGAAGGAGGCGTGTGTGCAGGCGTGTGTGTAAGAAGGGTGTCGGTGTGCAGACGTGTGTGTGGGAAGGAGGCGTGTGTGTGGGAAGGGTGTCGGTGTGCAGGCGTGTGTGTGGGAAGGAGGCGTGTGTGCAGGCGTGTGTGTGGGAAGGGTGTCGGTGTGCAGGCGTGTGTGTGGGAAGGAAGCGTGTCTGCAGGCGTGTGTGTGGGAAGGAGGCGTGTGTGCAGGCGTGTGTGTGGGAAGGAGGTGTGTATGCAAGCGTGTGTGTGGGAAGAAGGCGTGTGGGAAGGGTGTCGGTGTGCAGGCGTGTGTGTAGGAAGGAAGCGTGTGTACAGGCGTGTGTGGGGGAAGGAGGCGTGTGTGCAGGTGTGTGTGTGGGAAGGGTGTCGGTGTGCAGGCGTGTGTGTGGGACGGAGGCGTGTGTGCAGGCGTGAGTGTGGGAAGGGTGTCGGTGTGAAGGCGTGTGTGTGGGACGGAGGCGTGTGTGCAGGCGTGAGTGTGGGAAGGGTGTCGGTGTGCAGGCGTGTGTGTGGGACGGAGGCGTGTGCAGGCGTGTGTGTGGGAAGGAAGCAAGCGTGTGTGCAGGCGTGTGTGTGGGAAGGAGGTGTGTATGCAGGCGTGTGTGTGGGAAGGAGGCGTGTGTGCAGGCGTGTGTGTGGGAAGGAGGCGTGTGTGCAGGCGTGTGTGTGGGAAGGAGGCGTGTGTGTGGGAAAGAGGCGTGTGTGCAGGCGTGTGTGGGGGAAAGAGGCGTGTGTGCAGGGGGGTGTGGGGGAAGGAGGCGTGTGTGCAGGCGTGTGTGTGGGAAGAAGGCGTGTATGCAGGCGTGTGTTTGGGAAGGAGGCGTGTGTGCAGGCGTGTGTGTGGGAAGGAGCCGTATATGCAGGCGTGTGTGTTGGAAGGAGGCGTGTATGCAGGCGTGTGTGTGGGAAGGGTGTCGGTGTGCAGGCGTGTGTGTGGGAAGGAAGCATGCTGCACCCATAAAGGATGCATGCATGTGGCACATAGCAAAAAAAATCTATCAGAAACACCCAAATATCTTCAAGTACTATATTTATCTCTGTGTTTACATGCTTATGATCAGCGCGCGGGAAGAGGAGCCTCCCTGATGCTACATCACCGAGCCTGAGCGTCTGCAAACCTTGAGGAGTGTTTTGAGAACTCAGGGAATTTGCAGATTTTGATTGCAGATTATTTAAAAACGGCTGACTGGATACAAAAAGTGACGACGTATTGTTGATATACTCGTTAATGGCTATGATTTTATTGCATTAAATCAGGAATGATGAAATGGTCTGGACGATTACTTTAAGATTTTCTGGGGGGAAATGGTGACAAAGATAATGAAGAGGGGCACTAATAGGTCTGATAGTGATGAAGAAAAGACTGAAATTTACTGCATGTACTGTGGTGATCCTAAAAGTTATTATGAAGCTAAAATGACAACGTACACTGAGGCAGATGGATGTTTTGAGTGTTAATTGGTGGGTAGGAATGATGAAAGTGACAGTGAGGAGGGTGACGAAAACTGAGTGCCACGATAACATTGACAGTGATCTAGAAAGACGTTCGTTCTCTCTCTCTCAGTCAACTCTCAGTCAAACTTAGAGATTAAGAAGCATGAAGTCAAAGAGCCTAACTGTTCCATGTAAGTATTATTTTTCAAACTACTTATTTTTACCAGTTTTTGAACTGCAATATTCATAAACAATATCGATAAGAACTCTAAAACATTAATAACACGGTATTCTAGTGTTCGTATTAAAATTTAATAACCAAAAGATTAGAAAGGATGATAAAGATGTTAGGCATAGGTATCTAAGTATTACTGATAAGTGATAACATTAACAGTAACGATCATTGGATTACAAAAGAACAACAATAATAGGATGATAGCGCTGAAGGAAGATAATAACACTAACACTACCACCTAACACCTTTACCATCATTAAAGATTAACCCGCTGAGTACCAGCTAAATATAATAAAAAGTACACCCACAGCCCAGCTGATTTTTAATTTTTTTTATTTTATTTTATTAACAAGGTGAAAAATGAAGCAAACAAAAATTATCACTCACCTCGGAAAAATGGGGGCTCTAGGGGGGGTGGGGCACCCTCAGACATCAGCTGAATTAAGGTTCCCGCGCGCCTAGCCCTCAGCTGAGCGCGCAGCATGGCAGATGTACGATGCGTCCAGTTTTCGGGTGGCGGTTATTTTCACACCACCCGAGCATCATGTGTGCCTTCATAGTTCATATATACCACGTATGTATCACATAATGTCATAATAAGTCTATTTCAGGTGTGATAAGTGGACATAGTAAAGTTTTCTAAATGAGGACGAGTGGCAGCAGTTCGCCCTAGCGTCCCGGTAACCATGGCGACGGGCGGCCATGATGGATTTGTACCCCAACATAACACACGTACACACGCACCTCGTTTGTCCCTCAGTAATAACTCATGCGCATCCCCCGTCCCAACAAGCCTATACTTTAGGGTTGCCACGTATATAAGGCATATCCCATACCAATATCAAGTCAATAGCTACTATAGAACAGGAGTAAATAAGGTCCAAAGTCACGACAAAAAAAGTGGATAAGCTCGCACCTTTAATCCCCCCCCCCCCCTACCCGTACGGCGAGCCCACGCAGTTGCCGGGTACCGCCACTGTTGCCCCACATATCAAGCAGTGCCCCATACTATTTTCAGGCCATTCCTTACCATAGAAGCCGCGTACCAGACTTTTAAATGGCGGACGCACAGGGTGCGTCGCTGGGACTGGGCGTTACAATAACGCCGTTACATACATAGTGGACGCATCACGTGCGTCGCTGGTATCCAGCGGGTTGAAGGTCACACTCACCAAAAACTGTGTACATCTCCACTAAAAAAGTTGAGAGGTGGTAAGATTACAGTGAGTACGATTAAGCGTCGTACCCTAGAAGTGCATCATCTTTGTCAATTTCCGTTGTTGATTGGCTGAGACGGGGTGTGAGCTCGAGTAATGGCTCCTCATTGGCTGGTGAGAATTAAAGGGCGCCTTTGGACTTATGCTGTTACGGAAATAAGGCGCTCAAATTGAGGTATTTTTGAGAATATAAATATCTCGCTCTCATAGACTTGGTAATGATTTTCGACCATCATTTTGTACACCACGTGGCCAGGCGACCTTGGCAAAATTGAGGCTTGTCGCAGTGAGCAGGAATCTGGCGGTAACTCGAAACCACCCGCTGTGACGTTTGTGCTGTTCCAGAAGTAAGGCCCTCATATATACGTATACAGGGAAGTCCCGAAGATACGAGCAGTTAGGTTCCACCTGGCATACTCGTAAAGCGAAATCTCGTATAACGAAACACATAACTAATGATAAAATATAGGCTCGGTTCCAGGACCCCATCAATTAAAAAAAAAAAAAAAAAAAAACGCATGTTTTTCAAGCTAAAATAAAATTTGGTAATATTTAGCAGGGGTGCGAGAACCCCTTGAGGAATCCTATGATCCCTGGTGATATCCTATGGTGCTATCACAGGCGTGGGAGCTGACCTGACTTCTTCAGGAAGGCACATATTATACAGCTGATAACGGGGTGTTGTGTTGTGCGGGCGGCAGCCGATTTCCGCCGCCAGCGGAGATCTCCTTGGTAATTATTTAGTAGGAAAGCGAGGATCCTTTGAGGAATCCTATGATCACTGGTGAAATCCTATGGTGCTGTCACAGGCGTAGGAGCTGACTGTCTTCTTCAGGAAGGCACAGGTGAGGCGGATGACGGCGGTTTATGAGAGAGGGGCGGATGGGGGCAGGCCGCCGCCTCCTCCGCCACGGTAGGTTTGGGCAGGCTTAAACGTCTTATCACTCGTTATTATACAACTTAGTGATTAGGTGAGATGTTATATACACGGTCATTATCTAAATCAATGTAGCACCGTGTGTCGCCTTAAATAAGGGCTATTTAAAGATGTTATGATAAGGTGACTGCTGGCGAGGCAGTGAGTGACAGAGAAATTCTTGCCACGGAGTCGCCCCATAACACAAATATTCACTATTTTAACCCATATACACACCTTCTTACCACCAAAAACACTAGCAACACAGGCTCCTTATTTATATATCTTACTATCTGATACATTAAAACTCCTTAAAACGCAAGCATTCCGAATAAAACGAGAATTAGTTTTAGATGACGGGGACAGAAGGCGGAGCGAGGCAGTCTGGCATGCCATTCTTGCCCGGAAATATGTCTCGCTGGCTTGTGATTGGTCGAGAAGTTTTAAAAACTGTTTGTCATTGGCTGGTGACGGATGACGCCTTAGCCAGTCACAACCCTTTCCTACTCGTTTACGACCTATCGAGGGAGCTTGTAGCTTCCGTCGTTAGGGAAAGTAGTACAGGAGAACCTCATTTGACCGGCATTTAAAACAACGGCAGCCTCAAAACAACGGCACTAATCAACCCAGGCATTTTTTTTTTTTTTTTTTTTTTTTTTTTTTTTTTTTTTCCCCCGGGCCTCCAGCAGGGAGGACCACGGCTAGCTTGAGCCCGTCAGAGAGATCCTGTGAAAAAAGAGAGGAGAGTGTTCGTGCTGCTGGCGTGCGACATGAGGACTGGCTTGTCCATCCTGACGAGGAGTGCGGGGTAGAAAGGGGCACTCAGCAGGATAACCCAGGCATTAATTAGGTATAATTATTTCAAAAACTGAGAAAATCGGCAGAAATTTAGTTCAAATTTGGCGGGGTACGCAGGGTTGGCAACCCTTTCATCCCTTTCACTGGTAAACTCTGGAACTCTCTTCCTGTTTATATTTATCCACCTTCCTATGACTTACATCTTTTCAAGAGAGGAGTAACAAGACACCTCCCGAACTAAATTGGCTCACCCCACTTTTTTATTTATTCTCTTACTGTCTTCTTTATAGGGACTGGCAATTAAGCGGGCTTTGTTTTTACCCACTTTTGTTGTGCCCTTGGCCAGTTCCTTGTGATGTAAAAAAAAAAAAAAAAAAAAAAATTATTGGGTTTTTGGGCGATTCCATAAGAGTAACTCTCAAAACAACGGCAAAATGAGTTATCCGGCATGCGCTCCCCCCCGAGGGTGCCGGATAAACGAGGTTTTCCTGTATCTAGGTAGTGTGAGCAGGTCGTTGCTGGCCATACTACCTCCGTTGCTGGCTTCTCGCCCAGGGTTGTGAATTTTTGTAGGCCACATTGTCGTACCGAGCCACCAGGAATTATCATATTTTCAGATTGATTATTTTATCGTACAACCTTAGCTAAAATCATATAATCAGTAAATGATTTTATAATTTTGGTAAATAACTTGTAATTTACTTTAGTAAGTAACTTGTAATTGACTTTAGTAAATAACTTGGTAATTTTACTCACCTCAGTTTGAATGTCGTAACATTGGATTTTCGATCTCGTATATTGAAAATAGACCCTAATTTACACATCTCGTATCATCGGATTCTCGTATGTCGAATGCTCGTATAACGGGACCTCCCTGTATATATATGTATATATACCGTATTTGCCGGCACATAAGATGCACCTCCGCATAAGACGCACCCCTATTTTACAAGGAGGTTTTGAGAAAAAATAATATTGGTGTTTTTGACGGAAATTTTTTTTATGTAAATTTAGCAAAAGTTTATATAAAAAAAAAAAGGATTTGTAGGGGAAAGCAAATGATTATGAGCATGTACCTAAATACAATATTCACAATGCAGTGAATGTGAATGAAAAATTATACTAGTTAAAATGTAAAGGGAATGACAGGGTAACCAAAATCGGTCATAAATCATAATATATTGCAGGATGCCCCCACGAATTGATATTCTAATATTTTGCTACCTATGACATATAGCTTAGATTTAATGTTTTAGGTATGCCTTTGCTGCATTTCTGCTATGTGTTTAGACTTTGTGGAAAATTTGCAGTATAGATATTGGTATTATTTTGGTAGTGGGCTTTCAAAAGTCCTAGGACTCTTACCTACATCATCGTGTAGTTTCCTTCATTCTGAGTATTTTGAGCCCCATTTTCTATGGCGCAATTGAATAATAATGGCATTACATGTAGTACCGAAAATCTACCGTTATTTCAGCCAGAAAGTTAAGTTAGGTTAAATCAGATTAGGTGGGTTAGAGGTGGGGTTTGGTTTAGTAACAGATGATATAGAGAAAAAACGAAAATTACCAATAATATGGCAGTGTGAAGCTTAGCAGTGTTTGCGGGGCGGGCCTGGAGGGCCAGGCCGGGCACCCCCCTACACACACATGTAAACAAACATTGCTTTCCGACAAAAACGAGAGCAAGATTAATTCAAAACACATCAAAACTATTCAGGAGGACTAAGTTTCAGCCTCGAAATCGGTGGTTGTCCAATAACAAAAATTCACGAAGGTATTTAGGTAACACTGTAAGGTAACCATCTCTACCTTGTTGTTATTGTTGTAATAGTTGAATGGCACCGTTGTCAGGATCGACGATATTTGCCCTGGTTTACACCTATGAATCTATCACAGTCGCGAGGGTTGATTAGTCTTCTTCAGGAAGATACAGGTGAAGGCTGGTTCACACTCTGAAATCACGGCAGCGTTCCGTCAGACGTGCCTTGTATTCACACTATTCGTCACGGTTCCGTCATTTTCGGCAGTTCCTGCTCACCCTCTAAGCAGGCATGGTACCTCAGAGGCTATGGTTGAAGAAATTTGCATTAATAGCACTTCTGTTGGATGAAGAAGAGGAGTTGAACTTTAAAAGATATTGTTTTGGGTACATAAAGCCTTGAGAAAATGACAATTATCAGCACGGCACAGTCTCATTACGTTAAAATATTCTTCCCCAGAAGCCGTTACGTGACAGGACGGTACGTGATGTATTGGAGCCGTGACGGCGGCGCACCGTTTAGTGTAACGCGTATTTGTTTGAATGTAAGAAATTCTAAAGATGTGATGAGACGGTGCCGTGTTACCATGATGTTATGGTGTGATTCGGCCTTGAGGCGGACGCTGTGGCGCCATGATGGGTCTTGGTCTTGGTGTACCGTGTGGAAGACTTTTGTCCCGTCTACAGATACCGTTGCAGCCTTTTTACTAGCACTCTTTCATACAATTTCCTTATCCGTAGAGGTACAGGGGTGAGGATTGAGGGGTCGAGGTGGTACAAAGGCCTATGCTGTCTCCTATCCCACCTTGCTTACCACTGTAGTGGCGCTAAAGGCCGGTTCCCACTATCCCGCTTGTACGGCTGCCGTACAACAACAATGACGTCACAACAAAGTCTACCGCACCGCCGTACCGCTGTACGGCTGCTGTACAAGGTTAAGTTCAAGTCATCTCTCCCGCTCAGCGGTGTCCGCTCGAGCGGAGTTGCCAACTGTGCCCATTTACCACAAATACCACTCAAGCGGTGATGATGGTGACATCATTGTTGTTGTACGGCGGCCGTACAAGCGGGATAGTGCATGGGAACCGGCCTTAACACACACATGCACATATACACCTGCATCGGCTTAGGCCACCCCTCTGTCTGGGACCAGGATTAGAGGCCCGAGGGTGACCTGACACTGACCTGACTTGTCCTCGCCGACACAACTGCAACACCAGCCAGGCAATTCAGTCAGGCACAGGACACACAGAGACACACAAGCCGCGCACCTCTTGTCCCCACGTTGTACAATGAGTCGCTGTCAAATAAACAACAAAGCCACGACGCCCTTTCTCCATCCTTGTGTGTATAGACAGACTCCCCAAGATACTACACCTCCCTCTCACCACTCACACTCCTTCAAATAAAACTTTAACACGCTCTTTGTTTCACTATTCCATTTATCAACAATACTCATTCCAGCGAAAATTCCATCACCATTTTCTGCTTCCCTTCTATCATCTTCCAACTGTTGTGTCAACTTGTATGGCCCGAGTCGAATGCAGTTTAAGGCGACATCTAATATGCGGGATGTTTGTCTTTTCCATGGGTGTGGGGAGGAGTCTGAGCGGTAATGACCCATGGTGGGTGCGCGGAGGGCGTCGCCGAGTGAAGTATCCCAGGTGAAGCGGCAGTCCTGAGATATCAGACGTTTTACAATGGAGAGCAGCAGCGGGGGGTGGATGTTGTTTACATTTGACACGCCCATCTTGGCAGCAACAATCGTTATCTTATTGCCCCAGTTCTTGTTTTCTCTTAAACTCCAACCTTTTCTTAGTATTATGCATTACTGTTGATAACACAGTTACACATTTGTGCTCAGTGGACTATTGCTCATCACAGATCACTCCAGTCCCCTTTAGTAATACACCACAGGCTGTTCTGCATACTCTGCCCGACCTCTCATTCGCTAATATGGCCGCATTAGACGCAGGGTGAACTTTGCATTCCTTTTTAAGGGAAAAAACTGTGTCTTATGCGCCGGCAAATACGGTATATATATACTGTCGGACCCCGCCGTACACGAGTTCGCCCTGCACGAAACTCGCACTTACACGAATAGGTAAAATATCCCATGACTTGCCGAACACGAGTTTTACTCGCGATAACACGAATTTGAATTTCCCGGCGGATGTTGTCGATGCTGTCGGCGGCCATTTTGCCGGGGACAGCCTGGGCACGCTCAGCCTGGGCCGCCAGAGCTGCTACACGTAGTCTTTCTCTCTCTTGCTCGTGCTGCTGTTGCCTCACGTCGTGCTGCTCCTGCTGGCCATGTCTTCCAAGCGTTCGGCTCCACCTACTCCAGGGTCAAGCGAGAAGAAGAGGAAAGTGTTGTCCCTAGCGGAGAAGATGGATGTGCTTGGGGTGATTGATAGGGCCTAGGTTTGGTCGCTACGGGCAAAAAGTTTGGCCTGCATGAGGCCCGTTCGTACCCTCGGGAAAAGACCCGTGAAAAAAAAAGGGACAAAGGGGTGCGAGAAAAAAGGCTGATTCTTAGCAATTTGGTTCTGGGGCCGACGTGCCCCGGCTGCAGAAAAGATGGAGAAAAAAAGAACGGGTGATTTAATGATTTTTTATAAAAAAAGTTTATTTTTTATTGTGTGTTTGCTACATGTGGGGGCAACAGGTGCCGGGGGGTGGGGAAGGGGTTACGGGGGGTTTAATTTTTTTTTTCATATGAAAAAAGATGTTTTTTTAAAACCCTATGTTAGACGTATTTTAAATGCGGGGGGTGTTGTGTGGTGTGTGTGTGTTTGGCTACGTGAGGTGTTTTAAACAGGTGTGCGGGGGTGGGGGCCCTGTGTTTGAGGCTTTTGTGTTTTGGTGTTTGCTACGTGCGGGGGTTTTAACGGGTTCCCTGCGGGGGTTTGGGGCTGTGTTGGGGCAGTGTTGGTGTTGTTTTTGTGCTACAGGGCGGGTGTGTTAACATTGCTGCGGGGGGGGGCTGTGTTGAGGCGGTGGTGTGTGTGTGGTGTCCCCGTCCCGGTTTTAGGATGCATCCCATGGGGGTTTTTGGTTGACCTCCTTTAAAATTTCCCTTTTTATTTACGCTTTGTTTTTTTTTTTCTTTTTACGATAACAGGGGGATATCAGAGCAAGGGAACCGCGGAAAGCAACGTGGACGGCGTACCCATCGGGGGAAAAGGCAGGACATCTCGCCCACCTGAGAAAAGGGAGCCTTCTGGTTTCCTCCCGCCCCCGGGTTTTTTTGCCAGCCATGGGTGGTTCCATGTTTAAAGCGGCTTTTTAAGCCTGCACAACTTTGGGCTCGCCCAGGAAAAAAACATTAAATATTTTTTTCACATTCTATCTATCTAATATGATGTGCTTTTTCCCTTTAAAAAAAAGGGGGGGAAAAAAGGGCTTTAAAAAAATATTTTTTCACACTTCTTCTATTATCTTTTTGACTTGCCATTTTTCCCATAATGAAAAGGTTTTTTCTTCGTTTTTTTTCCCCGGGGTGAGAGTGGGTCAGTGATAAGGAAGGGGCGCAGGCATACCTTTGCACCCCTTTAAGCCCTGATTTTAAACAGTGACTACCCAAACCCGAGCAGGTGTTCAAAACCGCGGGCGGGAAAATGGCCTATTTTTTCAAGAAAATGGGCAATAGGCTTACATTCCACAAAGGGAAATCAAAAAGTTTCCCGGTTCAAGGCATTTTTAAGGGGGCCGTTGACACGCCCGTTTTTTTTGGGGGGAATTTGGGAGGGGACTGCCAAAATTTAAAACCCCTCCTTGGATGGCCCGCCAACCCCGTTCTCTGAAGAGACTCAACAAGCGTTTTTTGTCAGTGGTATTGGAAACAAACCCCGAAGGCCCAAAAAGGGTGGGGCAGCGAAGGGTTTTTAGGAAGGGGGTTCCACGAACATTTTGTGCCAAAGTGCAGCTTTTACATGTCCAAGAAAAACTGGTTTAAGGCAGTTCTGTTTGGGATAATGCTGGTGGACCACTTCACAGGGGACTTAACCCGGACCATCCGGGAAAGTGTGGTTCCTACCTTCCCCCAAAGGGCAAAAATTCCCGTTGCAAACCCATGGACATGGGGGTTTTATCAAGACATTCAAGTGCAAAATAAGAGGGCTGGCAGAGAAGCCCCTCAAAAGGGAAAACGACAGCACGATGACTTCATGGGCTTTGGGAAAAAATACAAAAATCCCCACATGCTCCCTTTTTACCCCTCAGCCCGGCATGGGATGAATTTTAAAACCAAGCACCCTTTAAGCCTGTTTGGGATGCAAAATTTCTCGGCCGAGGTGTCAACGATTCAATGGGGTTTCCCCGCAGTCCTCAGCAAATGAAGGAATTGTAGACCTGGCACACACGTGGGGGTGTGAAGGCTTTCTCCATGCCCCGAGGGGTTTTTGGCCAGAACTATTGACTCCCCGGAGGGGAAGCCTTTAGGGAGAGATTATCCCGATGAAGGGATGACCCAAACATGTTGATGCTGATGAAGATGAGACCAGGGGACAAGGCGTGTTTCCATCATGAAAAATTTAGAAAATTTTTCCCGAGGGAAGCAGGGAAATTTACAGAAACTCTTCCTGCCAGACCCCATAAGGAGGGGGAGCATCAAGTTCAAGAGAGGTTTTTGGATGAAGGCCATCCCTACAAGGAAACTTTAAGGGGCATGGAGGCCTCTGTTTTCCCAAAAGGCCCATCAAAGTTTTTTAAACCATCCCAGCCAAACAACACCACCCAAAAAACATTCTACAATGCTACACCCCCTGTTACACAACCAAACCAGGCAGGGCCCGGTATCCTGCTACACCAGATAAAAACTACCCCATTTAATGCATTTGTCTCTCCCCCATTATGGGGCTTGGATGAAAAGATGATACAGACAGTGAGGTTTATCTCCCCAAACAACCAGCCCTGCCCCTGCTTTCACCAGCCCAAGCAGCCGTTACCCCCTATTTTTTTTTTTTAGTTAATGAAAACCATTTTTTAGTTTTTGGGATTTTTATTTTTAAAAAAAAATATTAATTGTAATAAAAGTTTTTTCCTTTATCTTATTCACCCAAAAAAAATAGGAAACCTTTTTTTTTCCCCCCCCAAAAAAAGGGGTTTTGGGAACGTAAACCTATTTTTTTTTTATCAAAAAAAAGTTTAATTTTTTTTTTTTTACCCCCCCAAAAAAGGGTGGTCTGGGAAAGTAACCCCCAAATTTTTTTATTGAACCGGATTCGCCGAACAACCCAATTTTGCCGTGCAGACGGGGTCAGGAAGTAACTGTGTGTTCGGCGGGGTCCGACATAAATATTATAATATAATTAATATATATATTATATAATAATATATATTATTAATAATATAATTATAATATTATTATATATTAAATATATATATTATTATAAAAATTTTAATATTTTCCAACCCTCCCTTTTTCCCGGATCCCATTTTCCCATATTGGATTTGCTGGACAAAAAACCGAGGCCCGGGCTATATGTCAGGGGTCCCGGGCCCCAAAGCCTGGTCCCAAATCCTAAACGACAAAGTTTTCCGGGGGGTCCCAGCGTTCCTTCACCCCGGTTTATGTCCCTGCCCCCCCCCAGGGGGGCAGCATGCTCACGATCGTATTGTTTAAAATTTGGGGCCCCACGACCTCACGCTTCACCCGCATGCCTCCATCCCGTCCCCTCCCCCATGCCCCCCGGTGAAAGGGGGGTCTCGAGACAATTTAACACTTTCTGCAGTGTCCCTCTTCCAATCCAAACCCTGTGTTCTACCTCTCAACACCCACCCTGAAATGGCCAAACCCGTGACCTGCCCACCCTGCTGGCGGCGGTGGCGTTCCCCCCCCTCCCGGCAAACCGTTTTCATCCGCCTCACCTGGGCCTTTCCGAGGGAAAACAGGTTTACAGATCCCACAAGGCCTGTGATAGCATCATAAAGGGCTCACCCGGCCTTTATAATTTTCCCCCCAAAATCCTCACGCCCTAAAAAAAAAACAAAAAGTGAATAAAAGTCCGCGGCGAGGGATTGATATTGGCGGTTTTTGGACGTAAATAATAGAGTAGGATAAACGTCCGGGGGTGGGTAATGGCCTCGGACTGTTGCGATTCCCGGACCAGTGCTCCTCCCTATTAGTCCGGGAAAACGAGGGTTGTGTGTGTATATATATATACCGTATATGGCTGCGTATAAGACGACCTTTTAACCTTAAAAAATAGCCACAAAAATTGGGGGTCGTCTTATACGCCCAGTATAAAATGTGAACCTTAAATCCTGTGGTGTACGGGACGTTGTCCCGTACGTGTCGTCTTGTCTTGGTCGTGGTGGTCAAGCTCAAGCTTGCGCCACCACCACAACAACACTTCGAGGTCACCAGCATGCATGTGACGGCACCACAGGTCACCAGCATTCCCGTGACGATACCACAGGTCACCAGCACGCCCGTGACGGCACCACAAGTTACCAGCACGCATGTGACGGCACCACAGGTCACCAGCACGCCCATGACGGCACCACAGGTCACCAGCACGCCCGTGACGGCACCACAGGCCACCAGCACGCCCGTGACGGCACCACAGGTCACCAGCACGCCCGTGATGGCACCACAGGTCACCAGCACGCCAGTGACGGCACCACAGGTCACCAGCACGCCCGTGACGGCACCACAGGTCACCAGCACGCCCGTGACGGCACCACAGGTCACCAGCATGCCCATGACGGCACCACAGGTCACCAGCACGCCCGTGACGGCACCAGGACATCCTCAGGACTCAGTGTGCTCACCAAGGCATAAATTTTAAGACCACCATATGTGCTGTTTGTACCTAATCTTGTATAAGCTGAGTGGTCTACCTTGGAGGGTAGTCTTATATGGCGAGTATAGCCCAAAACCTACGTTTTTACTAGAAATTTTGGGGGTCGTCTTATACACCGAGTCGTCTTATACGCAGCCATATACGGTATATATATATATATAGTACACTCAACCCTCGGCAGTCGTGCATTCGGCTGTGGCATTTTACGGCTATCACATACAGTATACCTAAATGTACCTCAACCCTCGGCTATAGGGCATCAAGCTATCGCGTTTTATGGCTATCACGCATAGCTATTTTTTTTCTCGCCGCATATTAAGTTGACAAAATATGGGGCCCCCTCACTCCCCCCTACCGAATGCTCGGGATTACCTGAGGTGTTGGGTGTTGGGGCTTTAGGGCAGAACTTGGAGTAAGACATTCTTTGGCTCTAAGGCAACACCTCAGCCGATGTCATCCGTTTGAAAGGGGGGAGTGAGGGGGCCCCATTTTCGCCCACTTAACGTGCGGCGAGTATACTGTACCTGCATTTTTTTTCCCTTTTTTGCATTTCGATCTATATGGCAGTGACCTCCAGGGCTCGGATGGTACGCCCTGGAGGTTCACTTCAGGGCTATGATGGTTGACATTCACCCGTGGTGAATTTGGTGGTGAATCAGGCAGGGTTTTAATAGTGGCGCCTGTGATTAGAGGCTCATGCTGCCCCCATGTGTCCTCTGATGTACTCCCCATCGCAGGTAGAATTGATGGGGAATATGTGGGTATTCTTAGGCCACTCTATGATTGCCAAAAGATTGTGTCACCTGGCGGGATTCGAACTCGGTACACCGAGCTTGCCACATTCTGACACTAACCACTCTGCCACCGCCTCCCCTGAAATGTACCTTAACCCATGGCTATAGCACATCAAGCTACCAAGGATGTTAAAGCCTGTCAAGCTAGGGACCACCTGAGCCAGTGGTTGGGCCAAGCAAGCAAGAAACCAGATAATGTTCTTATGTGCTGTAAGTACAGCAACTCTAGTGTCTGTATCTATTGCTTGGGTTAGTGGTGAATCTATACGCTTATACTGCATCCTCATACAACACGGTTTTATGGGCGACACAGCACGCCGTGTTGTACGAATCATAGAGACCCATGTTATAATGTACATATGGTGGACACCTCCAAAATTTTGTACTTCTTCCCTCATATTAACACATTGAAATGCATACATTGCCTTTACAATAATCAATATACAGTAGCGTTCCACATAGAATGAGAAATTGGTCGATAATCCAGGTCGTTCTATGTGAATTCGCTCTATGTGAAACACATAACCTATGGGAAAAATTTATATTGGTCGATCGGTCCTCCCGTCCGTACCCGTACATTTATACTCATTCACACCCATGCATACCAAAACATATATAAATGATAAGTTATGCATATAAATGCTGAAATAGGCATATTGTTGCTTACTTTAAATCTAATAGGGATTATGTACATGGGGCGAGGGGTTCCGTGCCATAAGCCTGGCTTGACTCTCGCTTCTCGCTTGCGTGCCTCGCCAGAATGCCCCGGCTGGTTGGGGCTCGCCCGCTCACAGCTTATAACTTTTAAACAAAACCACAACGACGAAAGTGTACTGTCGAATGAAAGCTATCAATAAATTACGATAACTGACAATATTGTGAATGGATCACAACATATTAGTCTTGCAGTAGGGGTGATGAACCGTGCATTGGAGTCCACCCAAAGTTTTTTTGTTGTTTATGATACTTTGTGACCTACTTATTCAGAATCTTGGTCATGCCACTCAGGCAGGCTTGGGGAATTTGAAATATTCAAAAAAATTCTGCCGAAAACTTGAAAAAACACAAAATAATCAAAACTTCATTATTTATTCACTTAAAAACATACTTTTTAGATCTATTTATAGGTTTTGGCACCAAATGAATATGATGGTATATGTCCCAAAGGCATACGATGCATGCAAATACAAGATGGCTGCCAAAATGGCTGTCACAAATATGAAAAACACTAAAATTGTTTAAAAATGAAAAAGTGACATTGATGAAATGAGAAATGAACAGGGAGCGAGACAAGCAATGATCCACAAAGAAGAGATGCCTGGCCGGATTGCATCGGATGCAAAGGACAGAGAGAATATCCGACATAAACTTGAAATGTGCATTACTGAGTACTGAGGAAGTACTACTACAACATTCGTCTTGGAAGACCATTAGTATTTTTCAGGGTATTTTTTGGGGAAAACGTGAGTCTTATAAATCGTAAAATATGGTACTACTCCTCGCGCGTGACTAAATAAGCATTTTTACAGTGTTTTCAATACCCGAGTATCGCGATCCTCGAGTTTAGTGCTATGCCTTGTTAAGAAAGCAAGCGCGAAACTCGGGAGGGTACTGTACATCCATACGTAAAGTCCTCATAATAAAATTTTAATCAGTGGTTCCCAAAGTGTCTTACTTGAGGTGTTCCTGATTATATATAGAGGTAGCAATTTTTTTGACATATATTAGGATGAAAAAAATTTGTACACTATGTGCAAATATGGTCAAAATTGTATTTACATTTTTTATGTATTTGAAGCTATACATTTGTATTTGTATTTATATTTAATGATATATAAGTTATAATAATTGTATTTTTAATTTTATGTCTACAAACAAAAAAAGTATTTGTATCTATATTTGTATATGGGCACTTGTATTTGACCTTATCCCTGTCTGAAGCACTGCACATTATTCTACGCTCATTATTCTTATAATTCACGGATAATTATTACTGCGCTTTATTCTTGTAATTCAAAGGTATTTATTACTGCGCATTATCCTGCTCATATTATTCTTGTAATTCAAGGATATTTATTTCTGCGCATTATTCTATTCGCATTATTCTTGTAATTCAAGGATATTTATTTCTGCGCATTATTCTACTCGCATATTCCTGTAATTCAAGGTTATCTATTACTGCACATTATTCTACTCGCATTATTCCTGTAATTCAAGGTTATCTATTACTGCACATTATTCTACTCGCATTATTCCTGTAATTCAAGGTTATCTATTACTGCACATTATTCTACTCACATTATTCTTGTAATTCAAGGATATTTATTTCTGCACATTATTCTACTCGCATTATTCTTGTAATTCAAGGTTATCTATTACTGCACATTATTCTACTCGCATTATTCCTGTAATTCAAGGATACATGTATTACTGCGCATTATTCTACTTGCATTCTTGTAATTCAAGGATACATGTATTACTAATGGAGATATGCGTTACATCAAATTTGTGTGATGTTAACATCCATAAATAGAGAACAGATTGTACTTTCAAACCACTATGATGTAATTTATGGAGTTGGTTATACCTGAAGAGCACCCTCAAAGACTAAGCCTTAGGTATGCACAACCCATGGGGTGAATATCTTTAGCTTTAACCTTTATTTTAAATTGACACGCCATTATTTTTGGCCTTTAACTTGTGAAGTTCATGATTAGTTGAGATTGTGTTTCTTGAATCTTCTCCTTTAAATTAATAAATGAAGTTTATTGGTTTGAGGTACTTTTCACATTTTTTATACCATTTCTACATTTTCAGTTACTGAAGATTGAGGCAGCAGAGAAAGATGAACAGTGTTGGGCAGGAATGTAGTGATCTGAAGCACACATATGATACTTGCTTTAATAAATGGTTTGCTGAAAAATTTCTCAAAGGTCTTGCAGAAGAAGACAATGACTGCAACAACATCTTCACAGCTTATCAGTCATGTGTTAAGGTGAGTTGGTTACTACTCAGTGTCACTTGAAATATGGAGCTTAATGAGCAGGGATTCATTTTATCTCTGCTCTTTACCTGTTACTTTAATGTCCAGTCATTCTTTTGCAGTATGAGACTACCCAAAACAAATTGCAAAAGTTTTCTCCCAAGGTTTTTTCAAGTCCTTATACGTTCTCTTGATTCATACTTAAATACTTCCCAAATTCATGCATTGGAACACCACACCTCAGTAACATGTCACAGATAAAAAAAAGGGAAATTTTGCGAAATTTTCTATTTTCAAATATGTGAATGCCACATCAAAACTATTCTTAATAAATCAATGATATTTGGCAGGTATGAACAAAAGTACTTAGGAGGTAGGTCAGTTGCTATAATATGGTTGAAATGGAACAAGGTCAAGGTCACTTAAACAAGGTCAAGGTCACTTATAGGTCAATGCACTGAATTTTTTATATTTTTTTATATTGACCTTCTTTCCATTGCTCCCATGTAGACACAAAGCCTTAGACCTATACAAATATGCGTTAGGAGTATTTCTATACTTGTTAGGAATCCTTTGATGTATAATATGTACCCCCAAGATGCATTAGTGCTCTCACCAGGGTGCCAAAACTGCATGTTACATTCTATCGGTCAACAGGCAAAAATCTCTCCGAGATCCTATAATGTCCTTTTATCCCCTACTGTAATGATGTTTTGGTCATGCAAGTTTTCCTAACCCCCTTAAAATGGGGTCAAGGATTCCAGTAGTGTAATTTGTTTTTCTATAACCAAGCTTTGACCTATACGTACTCTGTTTATTTGTACGAGGCAAAAATTCCTGACCCTTTGCTGTTTACTGACTGATATTTGATGCCAGAAGGAATGCAATGTTTCTTCTTAATTTCAGTTGTATTTTATCATAGTTATCCAATTATCTGGTATATTATAATTATATATTATAAGCATAATTTTAAGCATGAGACCTTAAGTTTGAATGGAATTTTTGCCTCGTAAAAAAAAAATGGACTATAGGAACATGGCTTCGTCGTCAGTCATCACATACTGCTCCTGACTAACTGTTTGTACTTAGACCACGGACGGCACTCACCGCAGGCTATTGTGCATTCCAAGCCATGTTTTATGCAAGAGCACTTCATTGTGGAGCATCCTGTCCTGCTTTTACAATGGATGATCTTCAGGAGATATTGTGGTGCAGCGTGAATGTCAGTCATAATGGGTGTCATTTTGTTGTTTGAAACTGCCCATCCCCATTCAAGAGGCTGTACCATTTTATCGTTCCCTTTCCAAGCCTGAATCTGCTGATAAACCTTCAGACTGTGATACTGTGCAGCAGCGATGTTAGCGGCAAGGTCTTTGGCTCCACTAGTGCTGGTCAAGCTCTTTTCAGTGAACCTTGCCAAGCGAAGGTCATTAAGTGTCTGACCCATAGTTCCATTGTAAAGTAACACCAGAGAAGTCTCACCAGCTTTGATTATGTCATCCTTTTGAAGCTGTGTCCTTCATGAAAACCTCTGTCTTGTTAAAGAAAGAGTGCATAATTTTTTTAGTTTCTCCTCAGCATTTTTCTTTCCGAATTTTTTTGGTCAAAATGAAAATGAAATTTTGACCTTAAAGGTCGTTTATAGGTTATTTTGTGCCCCAAAAAGGTGAAATTTCAAAGACATCTAAATATACACTAGGGTCCCACATAGAACGAGAAATTGGTCGATAAACGAGGTCGTTCTATGTGAATTTGCTCTGTGAAACACATACCCTATGTGAAAAATTTATATTGGTTTATCGGCCCTCCCGTCCTGTACTATAAAATAAGTACAGGGAGGTCCCGAAGATACGAGCAGTTAGGTTCCACCTGGCATACTCGTAAAGCGAAATCTCGTATAACGAAACACATAACTAATGGTGAAATATAGGTTTGGTTCCAGGATCCCATCAATTAAAAAAAAGAAGAAGAAAAAAAAAGACGTTTTTCAAGCCAAAATAAACTATAGCAAACACAACAAACACACAGCGTCTATATTACCCACACTGTACTACCTATTCTGTAGAAAAAGCATTCTGAAAGAGAAAATAGCACACAAAATAACATAACTGCACATTAATTAAACATAAAACATGCATAACAAGCAAAAAAGACGTTGTAATGTAGGGGACGCCGCGTGATACAAGAGAAGGTAGTGTAGCAGTCCCAAGGTTGGGGCCGCACACCTGCTAATTACCCCTAAAGGTCAGGCCACGCCATATGCTTAATTACCCTTCAGGTCACGCCTTGCTAGGGGTGACCTGACTGCGGTCCCAAGGTTGGGG
>JACEEZ010019040.1:61862-81862 GCA_016584305.1 Chionoecetes opilio | reverse complement strand
AAGAAGGAGACAGTTGAGTGTCATTGAAGAAGAGGGGATAGTTATCTGGTAGGTTTTGTCGAGTAGATAGTTGAAGAAATTGGGTTTTTGAGGCATTGAACAAAACAAGGTTTGCTTTGCCCCAATCAGAAATTATAGAAAGATCAGAAGTTAGGCGCTCGGTGGCATCTCTCCATGAATCACTTAGTTCCTGTTGAGTTGGACGTCTAATAAACGACGTTGAAAAATGCAGGGTAGAATCATCAGCGTAGGAGTGGATAGGGTTTTGAGTTAGACTTAGAAGATCATTAATAAATAATAGAAAGAGAGTGGGTGATAGGACAGAACCCTGGGGAACACCACTATTGATAGATTTAGGAGAAGAACAATGTCCGTCTACAGTAGCTGCAATAGAACGGTTTGAAAGGAAACTTAAAATGAAGGTACAGAGAGAAGGATAGAAACCGAATGAGGGTAGTTTGGAAATTAAAGATTTGTGCCAGACTCTATCAAAAGCTTTTGATATGTCAAGGGCAACAGCAAAAGTTTCACCGAAACCCCTAAAGGAGGATGACCAAGATTCAGTTTGGAAAGCTAGAAGATCGCCAGTAGATCGCCCTTTACGGAAACCGTACTGACGATCAGATAGAAGATTGTGAGCAGATAGATGCTTAAGAATCTTCTTATTAAGTATAGATTCAAAAACTTTAGAAAGGCAGGAAGTCAAAGCTATAGGACGGTAGTTTGAAGGATTAGAATGGTCACCCTTCTTAGGAACAGGTTGGATGTGAGCAAGAAGGAAAGGTGGAAGTAGATAGACAAAGACGGAAAAGTTTGACCAGGCAAGGTGCAAGCACAGAAGCACAGTTTTTGAGAACAATAGGAGGGACTCCATCAGGACCGTAAGCCTTCCGAGGATGTAGGCCAGAAAGGGCAAAGAAAACATCATTCCGAAGGATCTTAATGACAGGCATAATATAGTCAGAGGGTGGAGGAGAAGGAGGAACAAGCCCTTCATCAGCCAGAGTGGAATTTTTAGCAAATGTTTGAGCGAAGAGTTCAGCTTTAGAAGTAGATGAGACAGCTGTGGAACCATCTGGGTGAAGCATAGGAGGGAAAGATGAAGAAGAAAAATTGTTAGAGATGTTATTAGCTAGATGCCAGAAGTCACGAGAGGAATTTGATTCAGAAAGATTTTGACATTTTCTATGAGTGAAAGAGTTTTTGGTAAGTTGAAGTAAAGATTTGGCATGATTGCGGGCAGAAATATAAAGGGCATGAGTTTCAGGAGATGGATGCTTACGGTACCGTTTGTGAGCCACCTCTCTATCTCGGACAGCATGAGAACAAGCAGAATTAAACCAAGGTTGACGGGCTTTAGGATTAGAGAAAGTATGTGGAATGTACGCCTCCATGCCAGAGACTATGACCTCAGTTATGCGCTCTGCACAAAGAGATGGGTCTTTGACATGGAAGCAGTAATCATTCCATGGAAAATCAGAGTAGTACTGCCTTAGGTCTTCCCACTTAGCTGAGTTGAAGTGCCAGAAGCACCTCCGCTTAGGTGGGTCCCGAGACGGTACCGGAGCGATAGGACAGGTTACAGAAATAAGATTGTAATCGGAGGAACCCAACGGAGAGAATAGTTTCACAGAGTAAGCAGAAGGGTTAGTAGTTAGGAAAAGATCAAGAATGTTGGGCGTGTCTCCAAGGCGGTCAGGAATACGGGTAGGGTGCTGCACCAGCTGCTCTAGGTCTTGGAGGATAGAAAAGTTGTAGGCTTGTTCACCAGGTTGGTCAGTGAAAGAAGAGGATAGCCAAAGCTGGTGGTGAACATTGAAGTCCCCAAGAATGGAAATTTCAGCTAAAGGAAAATGAGATGAGATGTGCTCCACTTTTGATGTTAAGTAGTCGAAGAATTTTACATAGTCAGAGGAGTTAGGTGAGAGATATACAGCACAGATAAATTTAGTAAGAGAGTGACATTGAAGTCGAAGCCAGATGGTAGAAAATTCGGAAGATTTAAGGGCGTGGGCACGAGAGCAGGTGATGTCATTGCGCACATATACGCAACAGCCAGCTTTGGATTTAAAATTAGAATAGAGACAGTAAGAGGAGACAGAAAAAGGTCTGCTGTCAGTGCTCACAGCCAACTGAGTTTCGGTGAGGAAAAGAAGATGAGGTTTAGAGGAGGAGAGATGATGTTCGACAGAGAGAAAGTTAGATCCAAGGCCGCGAATGTTGCAGAAGTTTAAGGAGAGAAGGCTAGAAGAAGTATCAAGACACCTCGGGTCGACATCTTTGAGACGGTCCGACCTGAGGATATTTATGGTCCCCTCCCCAGTAAGGGACTCCGAGGCTGGGTGAATGGTCGCCATAATGAAATTTTGAGTGAAGATAGTGTAGGGATGTAAGTGCATGTAGTGTAATGTGAGTAGTAAGAGGAATTGTCTTTAGAGTGCAGGCTGCAGCTACTCTCTTGTGTATCTGAGACACTAAGGGATATGGAAAGAGAGGACACGGGAGATTTCAATGATAAGTCTGCAACACCCCCTCAACTCCCGTAAGTACCTCCCTGGGAGTATTTCACCATGGCGGCAGGTGTCTGACTGCCTACTCCCTCCCTGGGATGATTACTCCTGGGATGAGGCTCCTCAAGCCCCCAAGGGCCCCCACTGCCGTCACTACCCCCCGTAACCTCACATACACACGGACATTCCTCCGCGGCTGCAACAATATATATATATATATATATAGCATGCAGTGCATGGAATCATGGAATGAAGGACAAATAAGGATAAATAAGAGAGAGCGAGGCAGTTATACTGATGTAACTTTCAGCAGCTGACGTGTAGGTAAAAGGGATCATTCATATAAATGTTTATATCATTATTTTATGCAATATATATATTTATTTAACATTATTTAGGCCTATAATTCATCTGTTAATTATTTATACACACAACCCTCGTTTTCCCGGACTAATAGGGAACCTGATAGGGAATAGGCACTGGTCCGGGAATCGCACCTGTCTGAGGCCATTACCCACCCCCGGACGTTTATCCTACTCTAGTATTTTCTGTCCGGCAACCGCCAATATCAACTACCCCGCCGCGGACTTTTACGTCACTTTGTTGTTTTTAGGGCTGCGAAGATCCCTTGCGGAACACTATGAGCCCTGGTGATGTCCTATGATGTATCACAGGCGCTGTAGTTGACCTGTCTTCCTCAGGAAGGCACAGGTGAGGCGGATGACAGCGTGTTGCCGGGAGGGGTGGACGCCAGCCGCCGCCAGCAGGGTGGGCAGGTCACAGGTGGCTACGTTCAGGGTGAGCAGTTGAGAGCGTAGCACTACACGTTGGGAGTGGAAGCGCAGACACTGCAGCAGAAGTATTCAATAGTCTCAGAGACGTTCCTGCACCAGGGGCAGTGGGGGTCAGGGGACTAACGGAGGTGGTGCAGGTGAACTGTGAGTGCCGTGTGCCCAAATGTAAACAATACGACCGTTGAGCATGCTGCCACCTGGAAAGTGTTCAATAGTCTCAGAGACGTTCCTGCACCAGGGGCAGTGGGGGTCAGGGGACTAACGGAGGCGGTGCAGGTGAACCGTGAGTGTCGTGTGCCCAAATGTAAATAATACGACCGCTGAGCATGCTGCCACCTGGTGGGAGGCAGCAAAAAGTGTTCAATAGTCTCAGAGACGTTCCTGCACCAGGGGCAGTGGGAGTCAGGGGACTGACGGAGGCAGTGCAGGTGAACCGTGAGTGTCGTGTGCCCAAATGTAAACAATACGACCGCTCAGCATGCTGCCACCTGGCAGGAGGCGCGGACACTGACCAGGGGTGACAGGAGACGCTTGGACCGCCGGACAACTTTGTCAATTTACGGAGTGGACCAGGCATTTGTCCGGGACTCTGACATATCCCCGGACCTCGGATTTTGTCCTGCAAATCCGATATCTGGGAAATGGAGGTCCGGGAAAACAAGGGTTGTGTTTATACTTATTTTATAGTACGGGACGGGATCGACCAATATCAAATTTTCCCATAGGTTATGTATTTACAACTACATAGGCAACTAGAGCCGTCTTTCTGTCGTCCAAGCACCGTCTTGGATACGAAGACCGTTTTTTGTCGCAATTGAAAAAGGATTGGTTTCTGCGTCGAAAAACACAACAAGCTTGGTAGGAGCCGAAATAATAATCAATGCAAAACATTGCAAACAATATCACAAAGCAGCATAACACACATTTCAGCAAGTGTTATTGGATTGGGATTCGTAATCCAAGACGGTGCTTGGACGACAAAAACACGGCTTGGGTATATACATAACCTATGGGAAAAATTGATATTGGTCGATCGGCCCTCCCGTCCTGTACTATAAAATAGGTATATCAATATTTAACAGATGAATTATAGGCCTAAATAATGTTAAATAAATATATAAATTGCATAAAATAATGATATAAACATTTATATGAATTGTTGAAATTATAGTAATAATTGATGTGAACTCACCTTGCTATTAACCCAAGAACTACCTAGACTGCAATGATACCCTACTTAGATGCTAACTAAGGTATACTCAGCAGTGGTAGATGGGTTGATGATTTGAAGGCTTGATTATTATTTGAGGGAGTGGTGGTAGTCGCGGTAGGGCGCTGGTAATTGTGGTAGGTGCACGTAATGGCGGCGATGGTGGTAGGCCGTGGGTAACTTTCCACAGTTCCTGGCGTGGCAGGTACTGTTGTGGTGTTTTTACTACTTCGTCCCTGCTTTAACTGATTGATCGGTTATATTGGCTCACACATATTAAGATGACCGTGACTACACCTTAGTGTACAATCAAGAGAGTGGCTACACCTTAATCGTGTAGGGTCTAATGCGTGAATGCTGTCTTGACTGAAAACCCTTATGAAAACCCTCCAGACAGCTGGAGCTATACACGTGTACATTCCAATAATGTTTACTCCTACACGTGGAGGTTCCAATATTTTCCTCACAATTCTTATATTATGTTAATCCGTTGATTAACTGTGGTACTAGTGAATACCACCAGAATTATATAACTATATTTAATGCATCTTAATTTATACCCAATTCTATAATAATATACACACAACCCTCGTTTTCCCGGACTAATAGGGGGGAGCACTGGTCCGGGAACTGCAAAAGTCCGGGAATCGCAATAGTCCGAGGCCTTTACCCACCCCCGGACATTTATCCTACTCTAGTATTTACTGTCCGGCAACCGCCAATATCAACTACCCCGCCACGGAATTGTACGTCCGCTGAGCATGCTGCCACTTGGCGGGAGGCAGCAGAAAGTGTTCGATAGTCTCAAGAGACGTTCCTGCACCAGGGGCAGTGGGTGTCAGGGGACTAATGGAGGTGGTGCAGGTGAACCGTGAGTGTCGTGTGCCCAAATGTAAACAATACGACCGCTGAGCATGCTGCCACTTGGCGGGAGGCAGCAGAAAGTATTCAATAGTCGCAGGAGACGTTCCTGCACCAGGGGCAGTGGGTGTCAGGGGATTAACGGAGGTGGTGCAGGTGAACCATGAGTGTCGTGTGCCCAAATGTAAACAATACGACCGCTGAGCATGTTTTAAAAAAAAAAAAAAAAAAAAAATGTGGCCGGTACTCTGGTATATCCCCGGATCTCGGATTTTGTCCGGCAAATCCGATATCCGGGAAATGGAGGTCCGGAAAAATGAGGTTTGTGTGTATACATAGGTTGAATTTTTACTCCTCTCCCTTTTTGACAGGGGAGGCGTATCCCACCATACCATATTCCCGATTAGAGAGCAGTTTTAGTGGATAATTTCCACAACTGGGGGCCGGCGAAAAATGAAGGTTTGCTTCAGGTGATTTGACTCCCTTTAATGAGGTTTCTCGAAGTGGTTTTACACTTTAAAGCAGCTTGCCTCCGAGGTCGGGAGTCCCCTAAGTTGGCCTGCCAAGACGCAGACTTAGAGTCCTCCTTTACCTCTTCAGCTAACTCTAGGGGAATCAAATTATTTACCATCCGCACACATCGTTGTCCCCTCGCTAGTAACTCCACTGACCTCACAATCCCCTTTCCATCAGGATGCAATTTTGCTATTTTTCCTAGAGGCCATTGCAAACGAGGCATATCTCCCCTAAGGATTACTATATCTCCTACTTTAATTGGACTTTGATTTTCTGGCTGTTGAGCCCCATAAAACTTTTCCCTTAGACTCAGTAAATAATCTGCACTCCAATGCTTATCCCATGACCTTAAAATTTTACTTAAGGGGTTCAACCTTAAGGGGTTGTAAGTGGTCGACCTGAAAACATTTTTTTTTTTTTTTTTGGCTTATATTTTTATGTCATTCTTGCTGCTTCTTTTGGTATATGCAAAAGTTTGATAAAAAAATTATAATAGGTTCTTTGCCTTATGCAATGAGGCATCCTGTCATGAGTTTCCGCGGTATTACTCGCTGCAATACAGATTGCAGCGAGTAAAATAACGTTCACACCAATTTTTTTCTTCAAAATTTTGGATTTTTTTCAAAATTTTGGATTTTTAACGTTCTCTCTCACTACTACATGACAAAACGGGAAATTTCTAGCACTCACTAGTATTTTCCGAAGACCGCCAGAGGTGAGGTCAAGTACTGCTAAAGACCTATGTACACAACCAATGGGAGGAAATAAGGGAAATTATGTCTGCTTTTTCTTCATACCCTGATGTATATACCCTGGGAATATCAAGTCCCCAGCTGCAATAGTAACAAGTCCCTAGCTGCAATAGTAACAAGTCCCTAGCTGCAATAGTAACAAGTCCCCAGCTGCAATAGTAACAAGTCCCTAGCTGCAATAGTAACAAGTCCCTAGCTGCAATAGTAACAAGTCCCTAGCTGCAATAGTAACAAGTCCCTAGCTGCAATAGTAACAAGTCCCTGGCTGCAATAGTAACAAGTCCCTAGCTGCAATAGTAACAAGTCCCTAGCTGCAATAGTAACAAGTCCCTGGCTGCAATAGTAACAAGTCCCTGGCTGCAATAGTAACAAGTCCCTAGCTGCAATAGTAACAAGTCCCTAGCTGCAATAGTAACAAGTCCCTGGCTGCAATAGTAACAAGTCCCTAGCTGCAATAGTAACAAGTCCCTAGCTGCAATAGTAACAAGTCCCTAGCTGCAATAGTAACAAGTCCCTAGCTGCAATAGTAACAAGTCCCTAGCTGCAATAGTAACAAGTCCCTAGCTGCAATAGTAACAAGTCCCTAGCTGCAATAGTAACAAGTCCCTAGCTGCAATAGTAACAAGTCCCTAGCTGCAATAGTAACAAGTCCCTAGCTGCAATAGTAACAAGTCCCTAGCTGCAATAGTAACAAGTCCCTGGTTGCAATAGTAACAAGTCCCTGGCTGCAATAGTAACAAGTCCCTAGCTGCAATAGTAACAAGTCCCTGGCTGCAATAGTAACAAGTCCCTAGCTGCAATAGTAACAAGTCCCTGGTTGCAATAGTAACAAGTCCCTGGCTGCAATAGTAACAAGTCCCTAGCTGCAATAGTAACAAGTCCCTGGTTGCAATAGTAACAAGTCCCTGGCTGCAATAGTAACAAGTCCCTAGCTGCAATAGTAACAAGTCCCTGGCTGCAATAGTAACAAGTCCCTGGCTGCAATAGTAACAAGTCCCTAGCTGCAGTAGTAACAAGTCCCTAGCTGCAATAGGTAAAGTACACTAAATGCTTCAACTTCATCGCTTGATTTCTCAAAACGTTGGTTTTTGCATTTAAAAATGATCTACTCCATTGCACTTCTTATTACACAAATATTCCCTACTGCAGCTTATGAAAGTATGAAAAAGGAATTAGTTCTGCTATACTAACTATTGTTTGAAGTTGATTTTGATTTTTGACAAATATTTAGGTCAATGTTGTTGTTTTTTTCATCGAACTTGAATTTTTTTTCTTTTTCTATTGTATAAAAACAAACGAAAGCAAACCTTAATCTCCTATCCTTCCTGATTAAAATGCTTTTTGAATGAAAGAAATTGGTCAATAAATAAGGGAGGAGTTACAAGAAGAACATAAGCAATTTAACATGGGATTCGCAATTTTACAACCCCCCCTTAAGGTGTGATAACCTTCCCGGAGATGTTGAGCCGGGTCATTTATTGTAGGATCGTGTATATCTTCCCTTGTTTCTATTAAAGGAAAGGGTTCCAGTCTTCTCCCATAAATTAAATGTGAGGGAGTAAGAGCTTCTATATTTACTGATGAATCATCTAAGTAGGTTAAGGGTCGGTTATTGATACGGGTCTCAATCTCAGTCACTATGGTTTTCAGGTCTTCTAGACCTATCTTTGTCTTGTGGAGAGTTTTCCTAAGACAAGACTTAACTATGCCAATCATTCTCTCTGTGAAACCATTTTGCCAAGGAGCTCTAGGGGTAGTAAAGGTCCATGAGCATTTCCTTAACTCTAGAGATTTTTGCACTGATGGATGATTTAATATTTCTAACAATATGGGGGAAGCTCCTACAAAGTTAGTAGCATTATCACTAATCAACCGCCGAGCCACAAACCGCCGAAACACTTGAATAGCAGACAGTTAAAGCAGACATATACTTTCTTGGGGGGAGCATTATCTCCTGTAATTATTATTGCCCCAGTATAGTCGACACCAGCAACCTCAAATGGTTTTAATAATTGTACTCGATCCATGGGGAGTTCAGGGCCCGTAGGGGGCATTCCAGTGTTCAGTTAGGTATCCTCAGATTNCCATAAAGGATTTGAGGTGTTTAGAGCAAAAACTGATTTTTTTTTCTTTTCTTGAATAAAATTAACGTAACGGTTTATCGATACTTCCGTTGCATTTTTAAAGAATTAACTGATAAACGGTTATCGAAGTAAATTTTTTGGATAACGGATTAACGGTTAACAAAGTTAACTTTTGATTAACGGCGCCCACCACTGTCAGCGGGCTTGAGCCTCCTACGTGGCGGTTCATACGTGGAGGTTCCAATATTTTCCTCACGATTCTTATATATGTTAATCCTTTGATTAATTGTGGTATTATAGGTGAATACCACCAGAATTATACTACTATATTTAATGCATTTTAATGTATACCCAATTCTATAATAATATATACATAGGTGGAATTTTATTCGTCTCCTTTCACGCTGGACTAGAACCCTCCTGAGGAGAGACAAGGAGAGGTATGTCAGGAGTCTCGCTGAGGATGTCGAGGGTCATTTGAACGCTAATGACCTCCGACCGCCTACCAAGCCCTGAAGAAGCTCCGTTCCAAGTCTCCTTCTCGGGCGAGTGCTATTCGAACAGCAGATGGGCGCCTCGTGTCGGACATGGATGGGCAGATGACTCGTTGGGCTGAGTACTTTGGGCAGTTGTTCACGGTGGACCCTCCAACTGAGCAGCTTCACACCACTGGGTTACAGGCAGTGGATGCCGATCCTCCCATTGACGAAACCGCACCCTCTCTTGACGAAGTCAGAGAGGCTGTAGCAAAGTTGAAGGGTGGAAAGGCAGCTGGTGTTGTAATATCAGTGCGGAGCTCCTCAAAGCTGGGGGTGAGGCCATGATCCGCGGGTTGCATGCTGTCCTGACTGCCGTGTGGCAATCAGGTACCATTCCTCCTGACTGGAAAAGGGGGCTGGTCGTCCCTATCTGGAAAGGGAAAGGGGACCGTCAGGACTGCAACAATTACCTCGGTATTACACTGCTCAGCGTACCAGGCAAGGTGCTTGCCCATCTATTGCTGACACGAATTCGCAGTCATCTGGTGAAGCATCAGAGACCTCAGCAGTCTGGGTTCACGCTGGTAAGTCAACAACGGACCATATCCTAGCGCTTCGTGTCCTGGTGGAACGCCGACGTGAGTTTCGACAGGGGATGCTTGCAGCCTATGTTGATCTCAAGAAGGCGTTTGACTCAGTGCATCGTGAGTCACTCTGGATCTTCTGCGACTTCGAGGGATTCCTGCAAGGACTATTGGTTTTGATAACTGGTCTGTATTCTGGGACTGAGAGTGCTGTGAAGTGTGGGGCAGGTGTATCCAGCTTCTTTCCTGTGAATACAGGAGTGAGGCAAGGGTGCGTCCTTGCCCCATCACTTTTCAGCGCTTGTATGGACTGGGTATTGGACAAGGTTGTAGATCAAAGTGATTGTGGAGCATCCGTCGGCACACCAAGATCACTGATCTTGTGTTTTGCCGATGATGCAGTAATCTTTGCTGAGTCGCTGGAGGTCCTGGTGATGGCTCTCGAGGCGCTGCACGAGGAGGTAAGCCTTTGGGACTTGAGGTCTCCTGGCTCAAGACCAAGGTCCAGGTGTTTGGAGACTTACTAGATGAAGCAGTACAGTCTGTTCATTGCGTGTGGCGAGGACATTGAGATCTTGGAAAGTTTTACATACCTTGGTAGCGCAGTCCATAATGACGGCGGGTCACGTCAAGAAGTCTTACGGCGGATTGGCATAGCCCCACGGTGTTATGGACTCGCTCAGCGGGAGTATTTGGCGTTTGTCGGTACCTGTGCAGGAGGACAAAGATCCGGATCTTCAAAGTCGCTTGTGATCCCTGTCTTACTCTATGGTGTGAGACATGGACACTAAATAGTGACTTGAAGAGACGAATCAATGCCTTTGGTAATAAGTGTCTTCGCAGAATCATGGGGTATCGCTGGGATGATTACGTGTCAAATCAGCGATTGCACCGTGAGACTGAATCGAGGCCTATTACCTGCATAGTCCGTCAGCGCCAACTTCGGCTATATGGGCATATGGCACGCTACCCTGAAACCGATCCTTCCCATCGGGTTGTATCTGTAAGAGACAATCCGGCGTGGAGGAGGCCAAGGGGGCGCCCACAAGGCTCGTGGCTGGGGCAAGTTGATGTTTCTTGTCGAGAGTTGCTTGGTATGGGAAAGGAGCCTGCATGGGAACTCGCGCGTGGTGACCCCCGGGAGTGGCGTCGTAGGGTGGGCGAGGCGACGCGCCCCCCGGCGTATGCCCCCAATGATTGATTGATTGATCCCTTTTTGACAAGGGAGGCGTCAAATTCCACCATACCATTCTCCTAATAAGAGAGCGGTTTTAGTGATAATTTCCACAACTGGGGGCCGGCGAAAAATGAAGGTTTGCTTCAGGTAATTTGATCCCCTTTAATGAGGTTTCTACAAGTGGTTTTACACTTTAAAGCAGCTTGCCTCTGAGGTCGGGAATCCCCTAAGTTGGCCTGCCAAGACGCAGACTTAGAGTCCTCCTTTACCTCTTCAGCTAACTCTAGGGAAATCAAATTATTTACCGTCCGCACACATCGTTGTCCCCTCACTAGTAACTCCACTGACCCCACAATCCCCTTTCCATCAGTATGCAATTTTGCTATTTTTCCTAGAGGCCATTGCGAACGAGGCATATCTCCCCTAAGGATTACTATATCTCCTACTTTAATTGGACTTTGATTTTCTGGCTGTTGAGCCCCATAAAACTTTTCCCTTAGACTCAGTAAATAATCAATGCTTATCCCATGACCTTAAAATTTTACTTAAGGTGTGATAACCTTCCCGGAGATGTTGAGCCGGTTCATTTATTGTAGGATCTTGTATATCTTCCCTTGTTTCTATTAAAGGAAAGGGTTCCAGTCTTCTCCCATAAATTAAATGTGAGGGAATAAGAGCTTCTATATTTACTGATGAATCATCTAAGTAGGTTAAGGGTCGGTTATTGATACGGGTCTCACTCTCAGTCACTATGGTTTTCAAGTCTTCTAGCCCTATCTTTGTCTTGTGGAGAGTTTTCCTAAAGGCGTTTTCTGCGGGGGATTTTTGATTGCAATCGGAAAATTTTCGATTGCAAACGGTCACTTTCCTGTTGCTGTTCGGGCAATCATCTTCCCTGGATGGTTGAACAGCAATCGAAATTTGAGCAATCGAAAAATTTTCGGTTGCAATCAAAATCCCCCGCAGAAAACGCCTTTAGACAAGACTTAACTATGCCAATCATTCTCTCCGTGAAACCATTTTGCCAAGGAGCTCAGGGGTAGTAAAGGTCCATGAGCATTTCCTTAACTCTAGAGATTTTTGTACTGATGGATGATTTAATATTTCTAACAATATGAGGGAGGATCCTACGAAGTTAGTAGCACTATCGCTAATCAATCGCCGAGGACACGACCGCCGGGCCACAAACCGCCGGAACACTTGAATAAAGGTTTCGGCACTTAAATCATCAGCTATTTCTAAATGAACAGCCCTTGTAGAGGTGCAAGTGAATAAGCAGACATATAATTTCTTGGGGGGAGCATTATCTCCTGTAATTATTATTGCCCCAGTATAGTCGACACCAGCTACCTCAATTTGTTTTAATGATTGTACTGGATCCATGGGGAGTTGATGGGGCCCGGGATAGGTGATCAGTCTTCCCTCATATCTCTTACATTTGATACAAGATTTGAGGTAGTATTTAACTGCCTGTCTACCCTGCGGTATCCAAAATTCCCTCCTGAGATAGGCTAATGTGTCAGCCATTCCACCATGTAACGAGTTCCCATGAGATTCATCCACTAGCAATTTTGTAAGATGATGACGTTTGGGAATTAGCATGGGATTGCAGGTTTTATCGGGAAGATCAGCATTCCAAATTCTTCCTCGACACCTAATGATGCCCTCATTATCTAGGTACAGACCTAATGATTTGATAAGTTTGTTCCTACGGGGGCTGGCCGAGGCTAAGAGCTGATATTCCTCAGGAAATTCCTGCTTTTGTATTGTTCTAACCCAAAACTTCAAAGGATCAGAACTATCCCACTTTATGAATTTGAAGACCAATTTAGTAGTCTTTAATAGTTTGCTTAATAAGGAAAACCTTTTTATATCCATAACAGGATCTGGGATCAATATAGGTTCCATAATTATATCTTCTGATATGTCTGACTTACTATAGACCTTTTGAATAGGCCATTCATTATTATTTTTCAACCAGGTAGGACCTTTAAACCGTAATCCTGTATTTAGTTTGAGGATAGTTGTTCCTCTGGACAAAATATCAGCTGGGTTTTCCTTGGTAGCAACATGATTATAGTGAAATGTGGAACCAAAATCATTTATCTTACCAACACGATTCCTGACATAAGGGATTTTTGTGTTATGTTTCACTAACCAGTGTAGGCAAATTTTCATTATCGGTCCACATATATACCTCACCAATTTGTAATAAATTACTTAGATATTGTGCTAATTTAGTGCCTAATTCAAATGCAGTCAGCTCCATTTGAGGCAAGGTTCTAGGTTTAATTGGGGCAACCCGAGCCTTAGACATAATTAAATTACATTCCTCTCCTGCTTTAAGATAAGCTACTGCACCGTATGCACTTTTTGAAGCATCACAAAATATGTGTAGTTGCTGGGGTTGTCGCCCATCAGTATTTATTCTCCTACTTATGTGAACTTCATTTATCTTATTGAACTCAGATTTTATAGTCTCCCATTCTGTTGTATATTTCCCATCAAGGGGGGTATCCCAATCGAGGTGTTCTCCCCAGGCCTTTTGTATTAGACATTTACCCCTTATAGTTATTGGGCTCACTATGCCCAAGGGATCAAATACTTGGCTGAGCTGACTTAAGAGTGTTCTCTTTGTTAGGACTACATCAGAAAAATCTGGACACTTTAATCTCAGTTCATCAGTTTTTACATTCCATCATAATCCTAACACTGATTGGACCTCTGGTGGCGTATAATTAAGGAAATCCTTCCTGATTATCCCTTCTAGCCTTGGATAATTAGTATTCCAACTCTGTAACGGGAGGCTGGCCTTCCTGCACTCTTTATTAGACAGGTTATAGATTTGTATTAGTTCTTCCTCAGAATCTATTGTCCCCTGCAAATTATCCATATAGAAGTTCTTCCCTAATTCTGGGCTATCAGAACCTTTAAAATGGTACTGTAATGTTTTATTTAATAAAAAGGGGCTTAAGCAAGAACCAAACAGAACTGACTTAAAGTAATCGTCCAGATCCAATTTTGTTTTGCCTAATTATGTTGAATGCACATTCAAAACACCTAATCCACCCAAAAATAATTGATTTACAGGCCTTATTTCCGTAAAAATACGACTTTTGTAAAAAGCGCGCCAAAAAAAAAATCTTCCCTCCAACAGGAATACGACTGTTATTGATGACGTCAGAAGAGTGACGCCCGCAGAGGCTCCAATGTAAATATCTGTCTGACACCTGTCGGGAAATGTTATGATGAGCGATTGTACTTCGGTGTCAGACAGTGAATCTGTCGCTGTGACAGATCTAGAGTACGATGCTCAATCTGAGACCGAAATAAATGACGCTGCTCGCGTATACTATGAGGAACACGAACATCAGATTGTGATGGGCTACGCTATGGTGTGTGGCTACGGAATGTGTGGGTGGGTGGGGGGTGATATAGACAGTGTGACATGACAGGCAAGGGAGTGTTGTTGACTGGTTGGTGTTACACTGCCATACAAGGCTACGCTATGGTGTGTGGCTACGGAATGTGTGGGTGGGTGGGGGGTGATGTAGACAGTGTGACATGACAGGCAAGGGAGTGTTGTTGACTGGTTGGTGTTACACTGCCATACAAGGCTACGCTATGGTGGTGTGGCTACGGAATGTGTGGGTGGGTGGGGGATGATGTGTCGCCGCACAAAATATCTTCCACAGATTTAACGTCGTCGTATCAGTCGGAAACGTGTGCAAACTTCTCTGGAAAGCACAGCTGTCTTGCTGCACCCATAAAGGATGCATGCATGTGGCATATCGCAAAAAAAATCTATCAGAAACACCCAAAAATCTTCAAGTACTATATTTATCTCTTGTGCTTACATGCTTCTGATCAGCGCGGAGAGAGGCCGCCTACCTCTTGATGCGTCACCGAGCCGTGGCGCATCGTCTGTCAGTTGCCAACAGCGTTTTCGAAGCTCGGGGAATTTACAGATTCTGATTGTGGATTATTAAAAAACGGCTGACTGGATGCAAAAAGTGACAACATATTGTTGATACACTCAATAATGGCTATACTCTAACTACATCAAATCAGGAATGATGAAATGGTCTGGACGATTACTTTAAACCTATATGTGGCTAAGGGGCTATCTTCCTGAGATATATTTTCAGGCCATAGGAATTTTGTGAAATTTCTGTCTTCTTTCCTTAGACCTAATCTTAGGAAAGCCTTAGAGATGTCAGCCACATAGGCGAATTTATCTGTTCTGAATTTTACTAGGACATCTCCTAGATTGGACAAGAGATTCGGTCCTGTCTGAAGGCAGTCATTTAAGGTAGCATCTTCTTTAGTTTTGAAACTACTCTATTCTAAATGAAAACTATTTTAATGGGGGTGCTTGATGAATCTTTGGCCACTGCATGGTGGGGTAAATAATGTCCTATATTATGATTTACTGCTCCGTCCAGTTTTTCGATAAAGTCATCCTTTAATTGATCTTGAATTATCTTATCATAGCACTCCAATTTAGACTGGTTTTTCTTCCGTTTTCTTATTGAACTATTTAATAGGCTCTTAACTATGTGATAATTGGAAGGTAACACAGGGGCATCTATTTGCCAAGGTAGACCTACTTCATATTTACCATTTACATAATTGACAGTGTGATCATAGTGATCTAGAGTATATTTTGATCCTCTTTAGGTAACTGTTCAGGTATGATACCGATAGTTTCTAGATCCCATAATTTATGCACGGGGATATCCCTTTCTTCCAATAACTCGTTGATTTGAGTGGGTACTAATGAAGTTCCTATTCTAGCAACCAAGAGGGGTTGTGCATTCCTAGTCATGCATTCCTCTTGTTCAGGCTGGTGAGTGGTTTGTGGGATAGGTCCCATTATAACATCACCATCGGCACTGGTGAACATGGAAATGTTATGTCTTTTGATGACCTTTACTTAGGATCGCCCAAAATAATCAGCGCTATTATTAATTGGTATGGGCCATCACTCCTCAAAGGTATTTCTAACTAGTCTAACACCTTTCTCTTCAACATTTCAGCTGTGAATTTAGTCCTTTACAGTTAAATTTATACCGATGTTATTAACTACAGCAGCTACCCTACATTTATAATTTCTAATTGACTAGTGGTCGAAAATGTCAAAACTTTGAGCTTCTTTGTTGGCCAGAAAGCCCGAAATGGCTAAGTTCACCTTGCTATTTATAGGTAGTTGTAATAGATCAACTATCTCTCCACTAATAAATGATCTTTGTGCACCACTGTCAAACATTGTTTTCACAATGGCTGAATTACCATTGTGGCTCACCTTCAATTCTGCCGTAGGGACAGCGGATGAACTACGCATACTAGTCACTGCCATTTTAACGACCGTAGGGTCTGTTCTCACATCACCATTAGGACATAAGGCTATGTGATGAATGGATTTTCTACACTTCTTACAAATACCCAGACTAATAGGACAGGCTTGTATTGCATGTTTACCACTAAGGCAGGTTAGGCAGTTTCGCAGGTCCATTAACCTTTTGAGCCTAGTGGAATAATCTGGGTATATATTACAAGTGGAGGGTGGATGTTCTTCCTCGAAGAAAGCACATTTTTTTCTGACTTCACTGGTAATAACTCTATATTTAGGAATGGCACCTGTTCTTTGGGTAGGTCTTAGTGGTGGTTTACCGGCTGGTCTAGTTTGAAACTTATCTACCGGTTTTCTTCCCATCGTAACTTTAGTAGGAGCGGGATAACTACCCACCAATAAGGGCTCTCTAAACTCTAAAGGTGGCTGATATCGCTTATTACCTTTAGGTCTAGGGCTCTTAGTGTGCAATTTAAAGTTATTCTGAACTCTTCCAATTCTCTGTGATTGTGAGAAGGGCTCAGTAGATCCATGAACTTGCAGAAAAGATTCTTTGTTATCTGATCTTTATCTTCATAATTATCTCTAAGAATCTTGAGTGCCACATTATAATTGGCATTTTCTACTGTTAATTCCTTTACCAGCAGATATGCAGAACCTCTCAACTGACCTAAAAAATAGGTTAATTTATGCACCTCTCTTAAATCAGTCCTATCATCAATCAATTTGAATTTATCCCAGAAAGAATACCAATTTTCCCCTTCAAAATGGGGCAATGACAAATCTGGTAATTTAAGTTGGGGTAAAGAGGCTTTGGCTGTGGGTTTCTGATCACGCACTAAGTTCTCATATTTGAATACCGTTTCCATGTATTTTGTACATTCTTGATCATACTTGGTCTCATAATAATTACTTCTGTATCCCAGCTTCGATAATTCAAAGTAAGCCTCTTCATAATATCCCATTTATTTTTTAGCATTAGCAGACCTGTCTTTAAACTATTATAATCAATAGGGATAGTCTCAGCTGCTTTCCTCACACTTTTTATATATTGTGTAAGCCATCCTAATTTAGCCGCTAATGCTTTAGTGAAGTTAGTCCCTTCCGCCATGATTTTAATTGACTAGATGAAATGAAAAAAAGAAAAGAAAAGAAAAGGTGGATACAAGTTTATGGAGTTAGCGTTCCCTAATTTAATTATATTTAATTTTAAGGGTGGATGTGCAGTTGCGCGGCCTAGCAAGGCGCGAAGCCAGGCCTATAAACATCCACCACTTATTTAATATGACTAACTTCGCAACCATTGTTGGCGGATGGTAGGTTACCAATGCGGCCTGTGTGCCGTGGCTGTCTGTGACTCGGCGGGCGAGTACGGCGGGCGAGTACGGCGGCCAATTCAAGGTTGTTTACCATAGGGGCCGCGGGAGACTGGTGGCTATATATCGTTACCCCCCAGAAAGAGAACTGTGAGGTCATGAGGCCACTAAAGTACTTCATTTAGACGTGCGTCTGTGTCAAATAAATCAGCACAACCGCCGAGTGCCCGAAAGAGCCTGAGTTCCACACTTTCCACCACCAGTCGCTGAGGGCATAAGCTGTGCCCCACAATGGCTACCTTATATATTCCCAAAGATAATCCTCACTCGGGGCACCAAAATGTTGAAATTATAGTAATAATTGACGTGAACTCACCTTGCTATTAACCCAAGAACTACCTAGACTGCAAGGATACCCTATTTAGACGCTAACTAAGGTATACTCAGCAGTGGTAGATGGGTTGATGATTTGAAGGCTTGATTATTATTTGAGGGAGTGGTGGTAGGCACTGTAGGGCGGCTCAGGGCGTTGGTAATTATGGTATGATGCACGTAATGGCGGCGATGGTGGTAGGCCGCGGTGGTGCCAAGGTTAACTTTCCACAGTTCCTGGCGCGGCTCATATACTGTTGTGGTGTTTTTACCACTTTGTCCTTACTTTAACCGATTGATCGGTTACGGTAGGTGACTACACCTTAGTGTACAATCAAGAGAGTGGCTACACCTTCATCGTGTAGGTTTAATGCGTGAATGAATCGCCTTCACTGAAAAACTCTGATCAGCTGGGCTTGAGCCTCCTACGTGGCGGTTCATACGTGGAGGTTCCAATATTTTCCTCGAGATTCTTATATTATGTTAATCCTTTGATTAATTGTGGTATTATAGGTGAATACCACCAGAATTATACTACTATATTTAATGCATCTTAATGTATACCCAATTCTATAATAATATATACATAGGTGGAATTTTTATTCGTCTCCCTTTTTGACAGGGGAGGCGTCAAATTCCACCATACCATTCTCCTAATAAGAGAGCGGTTTTAGTGGATAATTTCCACAAGATCATTAGATGAGGTTAATGGTGAAAACCCTGTTTGGGGTGGGCTGGGTGGACTAGATATGGTTTCTAGTTTATGGATTCTATCCTAGCTGGGATATTATTTGATGAGGTTAGTACCTTGCTTTACTCGTAAATCACTTGGGATATTGTCTCTTCACCAGAAAACCCTGCTACCAGCAGCCCCAAGCTTGCTGGGGAGAGGGATATCTAAAAAAAAAAAAGAGAGAAAAAAAGGTAAATTTCCAGATGAACACTACTTCCTTTGGTGGACGAAACTTTTTTTTCTGGTGAGTTTTGATATGTTTTGAATTAATCTGCTAACCAGTTATGTCGCAAATAACTTTTTTGTGATTTGGAACAAAAATTACAAAAAACTAATTGAACCTAATCAAACTATATATAAAAAAAAATTATTTGCGACAGAAACGGTTAGCAGATTAATTCTAAACATATCAATACTAACCAGAAAAAAAAGTTTCGTTATTCACGATAATATCACATACTGGCTATGATGTGTGTGTGGAGGATGAAAAGGGAGAAGGAAGAGGAGGGAGAAGAAATATTAGAAGAAAAAAAGAGGAGAGAGAGAGAGAGAGAGAGAGAGAGAGAGAGAGAGAGAGAGAGAGAGAGAGAGAGAGAGAGAGAGAGACTCCCTCGGCGTGGTAACACTGTACTGTGACTGCAGCAGAAATACATATCTGGCAACGCAGATCGCGGAACAAACGGCGGGAAAATGAGGGACCCATCATCTCCACGAGTGCCCGACCTTAGGTCTGCAAATTTCTTCCTTCACGCCAGTTCACCTGACGTCTCCGTGGAGTGAGGTTGTGTTTTGGTTGAGCTCTCGGGATTAGAATGGCTACGTCTGTGATGGAGAGTGTTGTGGAGGTGGAGAGAGAAGTGGTGTTGTGTGCTTCTGCTGGGGTTGAGAGTGGTAGTGTGGTAGGAGTGAAGGAGGCTGAGGTTAAAACTAGTGTGGTAGAGGGAGGGAGAAGGGTCGAGGGAGAGTGTAGTGAAGGGTGTGGAGATGCGCTTAAGACTATTCTGGAGGCGATCGAAGACCTGAAAATGAGCTTTGCAAGTGAAGTGAACGAATTGATAAGCGTTGTGAAGAAGCAGAAATAGAGATACGTTCCTTAAGTGTGGAGGTGAAGTCCAAGTGAGTGAGTGAGGGGCACATGCGAGGATGTACTGTAGGGGTACCAGAGCGAGATGTGACTCGAGACTACTGTCACCAGTAAGTCACCAGGGATGCTTTTGGAAGGTAGTTGATCATGGAGCCGCCCGAAGGAGAAAAAGGTA